>OY744504.1:1538282-1719446 GCA_963556185.1 Pseudopediastrum boryanum
ACCACTGTTTGTGAGAGCAGCAGCAGTAGCTCTGGCAGGGAGCATCAGTAGTAGCGAGAATGGAGCTGCCATTATCAGCAGCAACGGAGTATTGGTTTCTGATAGCAGGAGCAGCAGCAAGGCCCACTGCCTGCCAAGTGCTTCCCTGAAGCAGGAGGGGCAAATTAGTAGTGAACCAGCAGCATGTCCTGGACAGCCCACCCTAAACCCTGAACCCTTAGACCCTAAACCCTAGGACCCTACTTAGCAGCATGTCTTGGACAGCCTGAAGTGGAACATGCTGACATGCACCCACATTGTTGACGTCATTAGCATTATCAGACGGCCACTAGCTGAATAGATAACCACACAGCTCCTGCACTGGGACAATGCTGACGCCCATGATCTAGCCGCAGCAGCCGCACAAGGAGGTGACTGTGAAGTGCTGGTGAGAAAGAGGACACAACAAGGGAGAACGCTGAAGCCCGTCTACCCAGAGCACCAGCAGCAGGAGGAGGTACTGTGAAGTGCTTGGTACCTTCCTCGACTTTATGGGGGCTTCAGTGGGCTAAAGACACAGGACTCTTGCAAGAGGGGGTTCAAGGTGTCTTGTGGGCCTGCTGCCTTCAAGTCTTAGATGACTTGGTGTCACAGTATGGGGCCCGCAGGGTTGCTAAGTATACGCTGAGATGTACATGTGGACCTGGACTTTATCACCATGCCAAACCTCCTCAAATGTTGTACAACGGCCGGTGTCTTTTGACGAAACTACTTCTGTGCTAGCAGGTCCTATTTGACCAAACCTTACCAGCATCTCCGAGCTTGCTACAGTACCAATTACTACGTATGGGGAAGAAAATTGGCCTGACAGGGCCATTTGTAGTTCTTGCGAAAGACCGTACAAGGAAATGCTACAAGGTTGGCACCCCCAGTGGGGTGGCTGGTGTTTGGGGGGTGGCTGGGCTATTATATGTTCTTCCTTTTCCATTTCTGTGGTATTCCTTGTTTCACGGAGTAGGGAAATGGGGTTTGACCCAGGTGTGTTTGGTCGTTTCCACCATTTAGCTGCCTTGGTTTAGCTGCCACATCTCAATGGTTATTAGTTTGTTTGTTTGGGAGAGGCAGCAGGGCCAGAGGAGTGTGCTCTGGGTGTAAGGGGGTGTGTTACCGTAGTGGAGCCTGTCAGAGGCAGGAGTGGATTTTGCATCAACCCTACTGCAATCTGCATCTGGCTGTAGGTAGCAGCATAGCAGTGTGAGTTATCGCTGTGTCTTTTGGGTATGCAGCAGAGCTGCCTGCCGACATCTAGTTGTGTTGGTCGAACAGGTAGTAGCAGGGTAAGTCAGTGGCGTTGGCCTGAAGTGGGCTTGAGCAGTAGTTCTCTCATACCACCATCTCGCAAAAGTCTCAAGGTGTTGTGATATTGCAATGTAAATTGATGCTTGTGCTGCGCTGGTCCTGATGGCTCCTAATCTTTAGAAGACCATGTAGCGTACTAATACCAGTTTACCATATTACCAAATGACCCCGTCGAAAGTGGGCCGCCAGTGAGGGCAGCGCCACCCACAAAGAGCCACTAGCTTAGGCCGCAGTAAATGGCATACCATCAAGTTCCTGTCCATTAATGCAACATTCTTACAATGGCCACAACGTGGGCCCCTTGAACACAGTGCCAAGCAAACACTATCCTATGCTGTCGGACCTAATCACGCACACACCGCCAAAGTACTGCCAATTATGACACTGCAGAGTTCTGCACAATGTGGATGGGCACACACTTCTGCAGACTAAATTTTTTTGGTGTGACCCAAAGCCTCTTTTTGGAGACATACCTAGTTGACTTTGTTTGCAAGGACAACATAGTGACAGCAGGGGTTGTTCAAATCACAGCACCACAGGACCCACCAGCATCTGTCCTGACAAACATCCTTGCGAACCACCATATTTCTGGCGCATGTGTCCCAGGCACCTTATGCACACAGACATACCGGCATTGTGCAGTACCCACTGACAATGAGCAGGTAGTGCATCATGGTCGAAACGCCATTGCCAACCACTGACTACCCAAGCCAACAAGCATCCGGAAACCTGGCCACCACCATTTAGATACCATCGCCCACCTTTTTGGTGGTCCCATCAGATTGGTACCAGTATGGTACCATTTTATTCCACCTTTCTGGTAATACTAAGTACCAACACCTTGATGGTGCAAGAATGGTACCATACACTTGGTATCTTTCAGTACCATCACCATTTTGGTACCTGAAGGGTGGCTGGTACCAAAATGACGATGGCCGTACCAAAATGTTACCAAATAGGTACCTGTAGGTAGCTGACTGCCAGTAACTGTCCAGAACATTGCACAGCGGCTTTGGTTCTCACTGCAGCGCCCGATACCCATGCAAAGAAGGCTCATCATGGCCAGCAGAAATTACAATAATTCCGAAAACAAAAGCAGACTAAAAAACCTCATCGGTCCAGCAGCAGCAGAAGTACCGGGAGCAGAGAACAGTACGGAAGCAGCACCAGCTTGCTTCAGGAAGATTGGAGAAGAAGGATCGAGCAGCAGGTAGGATAATGAGCAACCATCAGAAGTTACACCGCCGGCGCCTCACTTGTCGAGTCAGCCGAGACACCCCGCCACCGGTACGGCGTTCATTTCGCAACACCCTGTATGTTAAGGGAGTCGGGTTGTCACGCAGACTCATGCAAATCAACACCATCGGGCAAATGCATCCTTCCGGCCCTGCTGGTTAGCATCTTGTACGGCTCCTGCAACTTCAGTGTGTGTGTGTGTGTGTGTGTTTGCCTGCGAAGGACCTGAGGTGCATTCGACACATTGATTAAGTGTCATTCCTCAGGCCGGCAACATGGGCGAACCCACACTTTGACCCGATCATACCAGTGGTGCTGCCAACACTAATCCTTTCATTCACACAGTCTCGTTCCGACGCCTTGAACACTGACGAGCATGCATCTAAACATGGTCGCCAGTGTTCAAGACGCCGGGGTGGGACTGTGTGACATGAATGAAAAGCCTCCATGCATCCCCCACACGGCACCACTCCTCCTGTAGGCCCTGACAATCCCTCCTGCACAATTGCGCTCTAGTGGAGTGTATTCAAACCTGATGTTGTGGCCCACTGTCACGCTGCCTCTGGCCACAATGCCAGAGGCATGCGGCCGGACGGAGACTCCAGAGTACTGCGTTCACATACCGAGGCAGCTGCACGATTTGTGCACAACGCTGCAGCCATTATGTTGCCCTTAGCGATAAGCACAGCCGAGTTCACCATAAGGGTAGCAGCCATGTACACAACCTCCAGCAGGAGTTCCCCAAACATCTGTGAACACGTATGCAGCCCTTATGTTGTTCTTTATGATAAAGCGCAGCATGCTTGAAGGAACCCAACACCCTAATGACAGCAGCCATGTACAACACCTCCAGCAGGGGTTCCCCAAAGTACAGCAACCACCGCAGTACCTGACATCATCTGTCCTGACAAACATACTGGCAAACCACGTAGCTCGACACCTCTCCAAAGCCCATAAAAGGATGTCCCATGCACCTTAGGCAAACAAGCAGCCATGCGTCTGCAGAAGCCACTGATGATGAGCAGCTAATGCACCATAAATCAATAAATCATGGCCAACCACAATCTGAGGCAACTAGGTCACGTTCTTGCCTGTGAAACACTACAGAGCACAAATGGCCTGGACCACACTCATGTCTGTTGTAAACAAGCATGGATGCATTCCAGGCCATTTGTGTTTTGTAGTGGTTGCCACCTGGCTTGTGCAAGAAAGCAGCATGTTGCAAAGATGCGCTGACAAGTAGCTGACAAGAGTCCACCTATGGGACAATCTCAAGGAAAAAGGCCTGCTCCAACTTCACACCCCAGGACAAACAACTGCTTCGCAATGCACCATGCATACCCACATCACCGACAGAAAGCATTAGCGCAAAAGACCAAATTAGAAACCCAAAACAACTACGCCTCACTGCCTTCTGGCTTAGTTCTGGCCTGCAGAAATCCAAATGGACTCTAACCCCCCTTCTTCCCTGCTTGTTTTAACATTTGCAATCTCTTCTCTCTTCACTGTCTGAATCTCTGATCTCACGAACGTACTACCGTAACAGCTGGAAGTGCTTCCTTTCATCGTTTCATTGACTACCTGACCCACCAAGCAACTAACGCAGTTCTACTTCCACCAAGACCCAAAATCCCAAAACCCGAAAACCCAAAACCTACCCCTGCCTCTCTACAACCCTAAAATATTTTAACCTTACCCAAGTAAAACGACACTTTACCTGGCCCAAGGGCATGCACTGGACCAAGCTTTTCAACCTCAGCTACACGGCTTGTAATCCAATGTAAGTAGCCCTCCCAAAGACTCAACTGAAGAATCCAAAACAACCATCTTCTCAGCTGAGCCCAACTCAGCTAGATCGTATCGCAATCCTCAGATCAGTAACATCAGCTCCAGAAAGCTCCAAAGTTATCTCTTGCCACTGCTACAAGGCCAAACCAACACCGTGAAACACACTCTCTCAACCTCAGCTCAGGCTCAACTCAGCTCAGCTCAGAGTTTGGTCTCAGCTCCAGTGCTGCCGCTCACTGCTTGCAAAGATGCTGTAGACAACGGCACCAAACACTTGGCAAGCCGCCGTTGGCAGGAACAGCGCTATGGGCCAGCTGTTCGTGGCATCTAGCAGGTAACCCGCTGAAGTTACACCTAGTACTCCAGGTATAGCGCCTGCTGTGTTGGTGATACCAAGCAGAGCACTGGCGTACTTGGGAGACAAGTCCTGTAGGGAGTGTAAAGAAAACACCGGGACCAACGGTGGGAAGGAGGTTATGGGGCTCTCTTTATGGTTAGGAGAAACTTCTGGGCACTTCATTACACATACACAAGGAGCAAGCAGTCATGTGGCACTGCTCTAACATCACACCAGAGATTTCCACTGTGTCAAAAACGAGTATGTTTAGGCATATATTGTCATACATGTCGAAGTTTACCCGTATTCTGTTCCACCTCGCTGTTCTTTGTAACAGCTTGAGGTGCAGGGCCTATGGCACTTATTGCTGTGGCATATCATGAGATTTCCATTGTATCAAAAACGAGCTGGGCCTTCATGGACACATGAACAACGTGTGACTTCAACACAATGCACCGCAAGCAATTCACACAGCCTGATCTTGCGATCCATAATGCGTCTTAGCTTTATCAAGCATGGATACATGATCGACACATCTCCAACAGTGTCGATGGAAATCGGTGCTGGGGGCCACTCATGAACCTAAACCCTAAACCCTAGCTATGGCCACTCATGACCCTAAACCCTAAACCCTGGCTGGTGGCCACCACTCATGACCCTAAACCCTAAACCCTGGCTGGTGGCCATTCATGACCCTAAACTCTAGCTGGTGGCCACTAAAGACACTAAACCCTAAACCCTGGCTGGTGGCCACTCATGACACTAAACCCTAAACCCTGGCTGGTGGCCACTCCATGACCCTAGTTTAGGGTTTAGGCCCTCATGACCTCAGGGAGCTCAGAGACCTCATGACCCTACACCCTAACCAAATCCGCACCCCAGTGAAAGCAGCCCTCCTTCCAACACAGCTGCTATACCTTAAGCTATAACCCAGACCTCGACCACAGTGCCTTATGGAAAAGCTACCCACAGGGTCGTTGCAGTTAACCCCTACTCTGGTCCAAGCCCAATGCCTTTTCATGTAATTGTACCAACGTCTCTTTCCAGCAACTTTCCCTTAACCCCACATACCCCAACCCCCAATACCCCAACCCCAAACACCCTACCCTCGTCCCCAGAACCCTACCAGGTCTTTTTCACAGCTACTCCCACCGCCCCACACACACACACACACCCCAATCCCCATACTCCAAACACCCTACCCTAATCCCCAAAACCCTACCCACCTGGTGGTTGCAGTAAAGCCCTGCTCTGCTCCAAGCCCCCAGACCAAACCCTAGTGACAGCAGCCCCACCAGCAGCGGCATGTTGGTTGGTGAGGTGGGTGTAGCGGGTGTGAGCACAGCACAGGCCAGCATGCACACCGCAGGGCCAACAAATGCTAAGCACTGGCAGAATTTGCGCACGCTTGTTAGGGTCCAGCCGCGCTTTACCAAACCATCAGCTACTGGACCAACCTGTGACAAAACAGAGAGGAAGCAAGAGCAACACAGAATGATCAGTTTTCATGCAATATCTCCAAAAACAAAGCAGCAAGGGGTGTTAGGGGAACCCCACAATCCTATAGGGGGCGGACCCCCCACCCCCTCTCAGTTTTAGGGGTTTGTCACTAGTGACACAGGCCCAAAAGGCCCTCCAGACCCCCCTCTCCCCTTTGATTTGAGCCCTGCGTCCCACCCCCTCCCTGTAGGACTGTAGGGCTTCCCTTAGGAACCATACTAGAGTCGACGACTTCATTGCAAAATGGAAGTGGCTGGGTGCACACAACGGCCATAGTGGCCACTGCTGGCTGGTGCAACGCTGTGACTAAACAATCGATAAACCCTTTCAACCCGTAAACCCAATGGAACAGTTACATTAATCCCTGGACCACTGAGCGTTTCATCAGTGCCATCTGTACTAGGGCAGAAGTATCATGTCTGATGATCACTACGCAAATAATGCTCCAACGATTCCACATAACCCTCTACTCCCGACCATTCATCGCACATCCCTGGGTTCCAACGGGCACCACCGCTGTCCAACCCCCTGCCCCCACTTAACCCACCCCCTACACCGCAGTTAACCCACCCCACTTAGCCCAGCCTGACCCCCCACCCCACTTCACCCACCCCAACTGTCCCAACCCCGTCCCCATTTACCGTGCCCTACCCACCCCCACTTACCCACACCCCATCCCCAGTTACCTTGGCCCCCCCCAACCCCTTCCCCACCTGCACTTACCACAGGTGTCATGAGGATCATTGCCACATAACCCCTCTATTGCGCACCATAACACCCACATTCCCCTGCCTTCACTCCCCCCCCCCCCCCCGCCGCTAAACATCCCGCCCCCAACCCACTTGTCACCCCTTCTCCCGCCTTGCCCCCCCCCCCTGCCACTTACCACAGGTGTCATGAGTATCATAGCCACATAAGGGATGAGAGTAAGAAAGTTGCTGTCCATTTGTCTCCCCCATTCTCCCACCCCCAAACCCCCACTTACCCCGCCCCCACTTCAGCCACTCCTACCCCCATTTACCTAAACCCCGCTTACCCCTACCCCAACTCCAAACCTCCCCCTTTCAACCCCCAGTTACCACAGGTTGCCACAAAACCCCTCTCCTCCAGAGGTAACTCCAACAACTCCACCCCCCCCTCCCAGCCTCACTCTTCACCCCCCCCCCCAGCCCCACTGCTTACTTCACCCCCACCCTACTTTACACCCCCCCTCTGGGCCCTCCCCCCCCCCCCCCACACTTACCACAGTTCTCATGAGTATCATAGCCACATAACCCCTCTATTTCAGACCACACTTCCCACATTCCTCTCGAGCCCCCCCCCCCCACAATTCCCACATTCTCCTCGAGTCTCCCCCCCCACCCCCCCCACCCACCCAATTACCCCCACTTGCCCCCCCCCCCCCCGCCACTTACCACAGGTGTCATGAGTATCATAGCCACATAAGGGATGAGCGTCAGGAAACTGCTGTCCTGAACATTCAGCCCCAGAGCCAACTCAAAGTATGAGGGCAACCAGGCCAGCAGGGTGTAGTAACCCCAATTGAAGCAGAAGTGAGCCACAGTGACGGCCCAGACAGGTGGGGAGGTCAAAAAGGCTTTCCAGGGGACCTTCTCCTGGTCCTCCTTGATCTGCTTGGCACGGGATGCTGCACTGGCTGCTATCTGCAAGGTGAACATACGAAATAGATCAGCACACAGGTTCGCAAAAAAAAGAACAGCCCGTGGCATGACCCCACAGCATGGCAGGTGCGTATATGTAACGTGTATGTGAGCGAGAGCTGAAGTATCAGGAAAGTTACGAAAAATTAAGAAAAATGGAGGCTTCAGGACCTTCTCCTGGTCCTCCTTGCTTTGCTTGGCACGGGATGCTGCACTGGCTGCGATCTGCAAGGTGGAACATGTGAGCATATAGGAAGGTCAGTGAAGTGCCTTAAGCCCTGCTTCGTGTCCTGCAAGCTAGGCTGTATGAAACAATACATGATGCTCAGCAGTTTTAAATAACGGGGTCACCAAGCCAAGACTTTCCAGAAGACCTTCTCCTGGTCCTCCTTGATCTGCTTGGCACGGGATGCTGCACTGGCTGCGATCTGCAAGGTGGAACATATGAGATAGGTCGACGGACAGCTTTGCAGATAGACGTAGAGAGCCCATGGCATAACTCTATGGCTCGAACGGTAGACAGGCAGGCAAGAATAAGCAAAGCTATAAGAGCATCAAACAATATGCAGGCTTTCCAGGCTCTTTCCAGGATCTTGAATTTCCTCGCTTTGCTTCGCACGTGGTGCTGCACTGGCTGCTATCATAAACAACAGCAAGGTGGAACCAAATACGAGTTGCTGTCGGCATGCGATCTATGATAATGCCTAGACTACCAATACCCCATGCAGAACCTGCCATAAGCTCACATCCCCTCACACCCCTTAGCACATTGTCCATGCTGCCTGCTAGCTCCAGCTTACTTCTGCTACTGCTACTCCTATCCATACTTCAAATCAAACAGGCTCCAACGCACCATGCTGGACTTCCCATAGATTCATATCCCTGCACAACCCCTTAGCACATAGCACAAACCATCCATGCTGCCCGCTACATCCTTCTCCACTTGTGCTAGTGCTGCTGCCGCCTTCAGTTCCCTTTCATCAATGAACCCAAGCTCAAAATTGCCATGTACCACAGACATCCCCCTGCCCTTAAAACCCTTTTACACCCTTCTTACCTAAACGTCCATTTCATCCATGCCAACTGCTAGCTCCTGCTTACTTCTGCTACTGCCCTTGCTATGCATACTTGACTGCACACAGAATGGCAGACTGCCTTCTAGAACTTGCAGGACATCCCACGTAACCCATACCCCTCCACACCCTCTTACCTCACCGTCTATTTCATCCATACTGCCTGCTACATCGTCTTAACTGCTGCTAGTGCTGCTGCTGTCTTCGGTCCACCTTCACAAACCCAACTCTCAAACCACATATACCCCAAACTTCCGCCGTGCCCTTAAAACCCTTCACACCCCCTTACCTCATCGTCCATTTCATCCAAGCTGCCTGCTACAGCCTCCATACTTCTGATAGTGCTGCTGCTGTCTTCAGCCCACCTTCGCCAACCCAAGCTCAAGTGCCATACCCCCCCACACTTCCCCCGTACCCTTAGGACCCTCCACACCCCCTTACCTCATCGTCCATTTCATCCATGCTGCCTGCTACTGACCGTGCATCCATGAGCGCCTCACTTGCTGCTGCACTGTTCCCTCCATCTGCCCCCATGGGTCTATGTGGTACCCTGATGTTCACACCTGCTGCTGCTTGCTCAGCATAAGCCACACGATCCTACACAACAAACGCAAGCAGGCAAATCAGGAATATTAATACATGTTGTGAAAGAGGACACTGCACAGCCCTAAGATCGTGCCGCTACCACCACATGACTCAAACCAGCTTGTTAAAAAAAATAAAAAATTTAAAAAAAAATGAAGCAAAAATAAAAAAAGGGTGGTTTTAAAGGTCTTAAAGGTGGGAGACTGCAACTGAAAACATGACTGACGCCAAGATTACGAGAGACAGAGACAGAGAGACCATAGGCCCCCTAACTGACAGAATAGTTTGTATGAGAGAGCGGTAGGTCAAAGCCCGATAATTTGGAAATTTTAGGACCGCGTGAATTGCACCCAGCAGTGCCCCTGACATGACTTCCACATTGCAAAAAAGATTAGGGTGTTATCGTGGGTATATGAAGTGCACGGATGTTTACACCTGCTGCTGCTTGCTCAGCATAGGCCACACGATCCTACACAACAAACGCAAGGAAGCGCAAAATAGTTCATATGGGATCCTGGTGGTTGAAGGACCAAGCAGTGCCCCTGACATGACTTCACATCGCAAAAAAGCTTGAGGTTTTTACCGCTGGGGTCTATTGAGGTACACGGATGTTCCAACTGCTGCTGCTTGCTCAGCATAGGTTACACCAACCGCAGACAGGCAGCACATACTAGTTTATGTGTTTTGATAGCAGACACAGCAGCCCAGTGCAAAGTAGTTTATATGTCAAGAGAGACCACTGCACAGCCCTGTGGGTCGTGCAGCAAGTGCAGCAAGAGCATGACTCCAACCAGTGGGGGTGAGAAATTGAGAAAAAAAAAGAGCTGCTGAAATTCCAGCAAGCCCGAGACAAGCAGACTGTAGGTTGAACCTGAGAACTATAATAGTAGTACTTACTTTAAATAATAGCATGGCAAAAGTATGGCACTACATGACATGCCGGTAGTTCAAAGAACCATGCCATGCACCATGCCTACTTTCTCATTCGCTACCATGCCTGGCCATTGGCCATGGACATCTGCACCCGAAAACCGTGTCCCAGAACAGACAGTCCTGCATCAAAACCCTCAGACCCCAAACCCTTAACACAGTCCTTCCTAAAACCCTCCCTCACCTGCAGCTCTGGTTTTAAAATTGTTCCAGAACCCTACCCCTACTTCCAGAAGCCTACCCCTACTTTAAAACCTCAAAACCCCAAGCCTTAGTTACAGCCCTGGCCCCTAAAACCATCCCCTCACCTGCAGCTCTGGTTCAAACCTTGTTCTTGAACCCGAAGCCTACTTCAAAACCCTCAAACCCGGAACCCCACATCTACCTCAAAACCTCAAACCTCAAGCCCTTCCACCTTTAAACCCTCTTCTCACCTGCAGCTCTGGTTTAAACCTTGTTCTTGGACCCAATCCCTACTTCAAACCCCTCAAATCGCAAACCCCACATCTACCTCAAAACCTCAAACCTCAAGCCCTCCCCTTAAACCCTCCCCTCACCTGCAGCTCTGGTTTAATCAACGGCCAAAACAAACACCAGATGCCTCCCAACACTGCAAACAGGTAGAAGACGGAGGGCCAGCCATACATTCGAATGAGAGGGCCAGATAGCAACAAGCCCACTGCACTGCCCACATCCAATCCTCCCCATACTGTGGTTACGGCACGCGAGCGCTCCGTGGAGGGGACTTGCCGGGCCAACACACTTGTTGCTGCTGATGGGGCAAAGCCTTCACCTAGACCAACCTGCAGGCGTGACAAGGGACGGGAGACAAATATTGTCAAGTAAAGCATGACATGGGGTTCGATTGTTGCTATATCAAACGGTAATACGCAGGACGACAAGCTATAAGTAGCCTATTGCATGAAAGCCTTTGGTGGAAAAGCCTTGCCAGGCCAACACTTGTTGCTGCTGATGGGGCAAAGCCTTCACCTAGACCGGCCTGCACGTGACAAGGGACGGGAAACACATGTTGTAAAACAGGGCATGCCAGGGGGTTTGATTGGATTGTTGCTAAATGAGGGATCTACATGGATTTGCATGCAAGCGTTTGGTGAAGCGGACTTGCCGGGTCAAAACCCTTGCTGCTGTTGAGGCAAAGCCTTCACGGACCCAGACCAACCTGCATGTGATACAAGGGTGGGAAACACAAGTTGTCAAGTAGGGCATGGCATGGGGTAAAATTGTTGTTAAATGAGACATATGTACGCAGAACCACAAGGCTATTGCATACTAATGATTGGTTAGCAGGACTTGAAGGCCACTACAATTTGCTGCTGCTGACGAGGCCAAGCGCTTCAGTCAAACCAATCTGCATATAACGACGGAGAAAAGCGACACATTGCACTAAAGGTCATGTGTTGAGTAGTAATGAGCGCGTTTACGATGCAGAATAGCAACCGCTTGCTCCCCACACCCCTCTCCCCCACTCCAAGCAGCAGGTCTCCTCCCTTCTCCTAACATCCCCTGTTGCTTGTACTTACTCTCCTGGCCCTTCTTCAGGAGCCTAACACTCTTTCCATTTCCATACCCAAACACCAGATCCCAAACCCCTGAACCTCACATCCTGCACACCAGCATTAATGATGATTCAAGCCTTCCTTTCTCTTCCTGAACACCCTATTCCCCTTCCTTCTCAGGACAGGAGAATTCATTTATCCCACACCTTTCATTGTTTTTGTCCCATGGAAGGTATTCCCCATCCACCTTTTTCACCCCTACTGCATATCATTTCCTCACTTATCTCACTTGTACATGAGGTTAACTGTCAACCTTTCCCATCCTAAACCCCCCTTGCTCTTCCCCCTCCCTCCTGGCTGAGTACCAACAACCACCGCTGGCTGTCCCTGTTGCCCTTCATCCTCCGCTGCTGCTCGCCTGCACCCTTAGTTTCTCCTCTGTTCCCTGATTCCACTCCACCTACCCCTGCAACCCCCCTTTCCTCGCCAGCACACCTGCTTGCACAAGCCCCAACAAGCCAGCCTCCTTGCAGGGGATCATTGATACCTTCCCTGCCCAGGCAACCCCCCTTCCCCTCTGTCCCCTACTTTTCGTCCGCCTGTCCCCTACCATTCCCCCCGGGCCTGCTTCCACCAACCCCACCCCCCTAGGCCCATGCCCTCCTTTCCCAACCTCCTACTGATTGCTCCCCTGCCCAGGCCTATTCCCCTCTGTCCCCTGCTTGTGTCCCTGTCCAGTCCCCTGCCCCCCATCCCCTCAAGGTTCCACCAACCACAACCCCCTAGGCCCATGCTGCCCCTTCCCCCCCCCCCCCCCCAGCCCCCTTCGCATCCCTCTGCTCACCAGCACTCTTGATGCACAAAGTGCCCAGAGGCCCGTTTGCGCTGCAGGGGGAGCAATCAAAGTACCAAAAGACCAAAGGGCAACACCAGCTGCCAACACCTTAGCACCACCAATCCTGCATCAAAAGCACACATCATATAATTAGTATCCTAGTCATTATTATGGAAGGTAGGATGTAAGTCATGGCTGCATACTGAAGGCCACCCGTACATTGGTTACGTTGTTGTTTCCGTAGCAGCTTGAAGTGCGGGGCACATTTGGCATTGAGGCACCTTTGCTATGGCATATCACGAAATGCAAGCCACAACACACAACAGCAGCAGCAAAACATATGACCTCACTCATAATCCACCGTGTGCCGCTGCTTGCACCAGGTTGCAAATACCTAGTGAAATAGCACCGCTTTGGCACTTTGAGAATGTCGGCAATTGACAATGCTCTGGCTGCCCCTCAACCCCCTCAAAGCATTCACATACTAGTAGCACTCATGGCACTTCTGCTGTAGCATAGTTTGGAAAGCAACAATAAAAAAGCACTTTGTAGCAACCCGCTCCTGCTGCTGCTGCTGCCGCTTGAGGCCACCCTGCTGCTCATGTTTACTTGCTCCTCCTGCTGCCTGCTGAAACTGCTTCTGCTCTAGATACTGATAGCACCCATGACATTTTATGTTATGCCATAGCAACAACCATCATGGGTACTTTCTATAATACAATGCAGCTAGGCAATTTGTAGCTCCTGCAGCTGTTACTGCTGCAGCTGCTGCCTCGAGCCGTCCTCCTGCTTCTGCTTACTTGCTCCTCCTCCTGCCTGTCCAAATTGCTTCTGCATTGCAAAGCTTAAAGCCCAAAGTCAAAGCACCAAGACACTGCCTGCTCTCCAACCCATCCAAGTTGGTTCCCACCATTTTGCACGCTATCTCCAAGCTGCATTTAGCATGAATGCAGGTTGGCACAAGTGCAGAACTGCTTGTTGTATT
Organism: Pseudopediastrum boryanum; assembly: GCA_963556185.1. Lineage (NCBI taxonomy): Eukaryota > Viridiplantae > Chlorophyta > Chlorophyceae > Sphaeropleales > Hydrodictyaceae > Pseudopediastrum > Pseudopediastrum boryanum. The sequence continues at coordinate 1,552,068 of OY744504.1, forward strand.
GCCGATGTCTTGTTGTATTGCCCATGTCTTGTCGTATTGCCCATGTCTTGTTGTATTGCCCATGTCTTGTCGTATTGCCCATGTCTTGTTGTATTGCCCATGTCTTGTTGTATTGCCCATGTCTTGTTGTATTGCCCATGTCTTGTTGTATTGCCCATGTCTTGTTGTATTGCCCATGTCTTGTTGTATTGCCCATGTCTTGTTGTATTGCCCATGTCTTGTTGTATTGCCCATGTCTTGTTGTATTGCCCATGTCTTGTTGTATTGCCCATTTACGTACTTGGTTGAGATGTACCCTGCTGGTACTTGAGTTATGCTTAGATGCATCCATGCTTGTTCTTTATATCCTTGTTTAATAGCCCATTTACGTACTTGGTTGAGATGTAGCCTGCAGGTACTTGTGTAAGGGAGTACCCCCAGAAGAAGGCAGACGCCACCAGCCCTCTGTCTGTAGCTGACCAGCCTAAGTCCCTGGCCATTGGGATCACAGCCACTGACATATTCACCTATAAGAAACAATGCATCAACCAGTCAGTTCATTAGAGACAGATCACTGCATTAAATCAGATAAATCACTGCACAGATCTCTGGCTGTGCAGCACCCGGGGCATGACTCCAACCAGTCTCTCTAGTATGTGTGGAGAGCAGAGTTTGAGACAGACAGAGGTGCAACCGCTGCTGAGCAGACGCAGAATCCATGGCGAATCCTTGGGCATTATGCTCTTAGAGTTACCCACTACTGACACACATCATTTAAACACAGGAGTCACACACCACACCATGGACCACCTAAGAATCAGCATTAGAAATAAGACGGCGAGCTATGCCAAACTGGTTGGGCAGCTGCATGTGAGGGAGCTAGGGCTTGAAACAAGGGATATTGGGCTTAAGAGTTATCGGGTTGAATATTCGGGCCATGGACAGAACACAAGCATGAAGAACGTTTCAACCACCCTTTGCGCTCCGCACTCCTGATAGTGCAACAACGCAATAAAGACATTAGATCATGGAGGTATAGATCCATGATCTGAGAGGTACCTGTTGATGACATCATCACCCAATGATTGTTAAGAGAGACCACTGCACTGCCCTCTGGGCCGTGCAGCACCCAAGCATGACTCCAACCGGGTTATTTATTGTGGCGTGTTGAGTAAGGGCGAGTAATAGAGAGATAGAGGGCTGCGAATTCACCCAATGATTGCTATTTCAGGTACTTGCTAGGCAGCTGGCTGTCGATAACAGGCTTTGCTTGTGATTTAAACAGCTGTGGATCCCTCAAATCTACTGCGGACAGTTAGCTGTGAACTACCATTGCCTGCACCACCGTCATACTCAGGCACTACAGCTGCATCTAGATTGCATGAACACCAATGCAGCTGATCAAGGGAGTACTTCTGTCGACAATGCATTGGTGTAAGCACACCATGCCTCACTTTAGAGAAACTTTCTACACCGTGTTCATGAGTGATGCTGCCAAATGCAAGCAAGCAACTGCTGGTGCCAGAAACCTATTGCAAATCATTTTCCATCACGGGGAGACATACCTTGTCCATGTTGCACAGGACGAAAGCTACGGCCATCATAAACGTGATCCGCCACCTGTGGGGGAACCCCTTTGCATAAATTGGGGCCAGCCCATCCTCTACTGCTGCTGCTGCCGGTACTGCCGCTGACGAAGGAGAACCGAGCGCTCCATTCGCCGGTACTGCATTATCGTGCCCTAGTGGATCATCTGGCGACTGCGGAACTTCTTGTATCTTCGTGGACACGCCTTCTGATGGGCCATCCGGCTGCGCTGGTGGTAAAGCTGCTACTGACCCATGCCGGGCGTGTTTAGTGCCAGCGCTGCAGTACTTGTATGGTTGAACATTTGCACGCGCATGGCAGCAGCTGGTGAAGACACTAATGCACTGATTTCGCCTTGCTAATTTGAAGACTGGAGTTCTAAGTAGCACGACCCGTCCTGGGGCTTCGAGCTTTGTAGCTGGCCTGCCTCCCCAGGCAGTGCACTGCATCTCAGACCTGCTGCTGTAATGATCTATCTGCACCTCTCAAACACAAAGTAGGTGGAAACCATAAACAGACGCAGTGCCGGGGAGCCTGCCAGCTTGGGTCTCCTCCTCAGCGCTTTTGAGATCGCAGCTCGTAACCTGGCTTTCTAGCAGGCTTAATTCACGGACACAATCGCTTAAGTCCGATCGTAAATATATGCTGCTTGCATGCGCCTGAGTGCTCCCGAGCCAGTACCACTACAAAACGCCACTTTTGCGAATCGCCACAATTCACTGCTTCAAAAGGTGCTGACCTGTTGATGCCCGCCGCAGCCACTTATCAGGAATACGCATTGAGCATAACGGAAATCACCGAAACCGAGCCGAGATATCCATGCTTAGTTTGGCAAGAGCACAAGCAGTACTGGAGTCCTTCTCGATGGCACTATCTGGGCATCGGAGCCCCAGCAGGTGTGAATGGATGCAGATGAAGGACATCTCATGCCTGTCAGCATGAGTGAAGCCAGTCTCAAGAGGACACACAGCTGGACGGGTTAAGGACCAGGAGCATGTTTCTTTGCCCTTCAGCTGTGCAGACTTGACACTAGCAGATCTTCATTGTTACAAGCACTCAAGGCGCCATGGTCAAATACATGTAGCATTCTGCCCACACACGCAGTACTACTACCTCAACTACTTTACTTTTGCTCTACATGTCTTCTTGGCGGAGCATTGCTGGACTGGACTTGATGTCGCTCAAGGCCATGCATACAGCCGCGATGGCAACGCACCATAAAATCGCACGAAACACGGACAGTGAAGTTTACTACCATCTCCTACGAACCATAACTATTGTGTCATCTCTAGAGTGTCTCTTTATTGCAAGCCACCTGGTGTGGCCTGCACCTGAGCCCAGAGAGACAGAGAGGCCATGCATGGAGTCACTTTCTGTGCACACCTCCATTCATGGCCAGGTACCACAGCTGACAACGTATTCGACACGCACAATTTTGTCGAGTGCTGCAAGGGATGTATCCAGAGGATCTCCAGTAGGTGTCACACTTTCCTTTGGGACAGTGGTCACTGGACATTGGAAGATCAGACAGAATCCCATAAACATACTAACAAACATATAGGGCACCAAGCCCAAAGTAATGCTGCTGGCTGTAGGGAGGTGTATATCAACACACGCCAGAAGAAACATTCAACATACAAGTATGTCAAGTAACAACATGGACCAACATTCCAACGTGTTCCCAATCCAGTATTGCTGCCTTTTTGCTTCCACTAGCAGCGCAAACTAAGCAGTGCTTTGACTTCAGCAAGGAAGTGTGCTACTTTGGAGCTGGGTCCCTTTCCACTTTTGTCCAACCTCCACCAGTGCTTTGCCCAACAGGGCCAGTCCTGCCGCGACTTCTCCCACCTGCCCCAGCCAGCCACATTCAATATTGCTTGCCCAGCCGTATGCAGCCTCCTTGGCATCTGGCATGACGAAGCATCTGAGGCTGCTCCGCCAGACATCACTGAGTCTGCAGGCTGCAGAATCTATCTGTTACAAGACCCCAAGCTGATTCCCTTTCTTCACCAGCAGAAAGCGGACGAAAACCACCACCACCACCACCAGACTGGCACAAATCACCAGTAGGACATGTCCTAGCACTCTCACCCTTTCCACAAGAACACCCCACCAGCTCTCAGGCTGCCTTTTTCGCCTCTGCCTTGCTGCTGTTCACCTCTGCTGCTGCGGCATACACCACTGTGTTTGCCAGCTGGGGGCACAGCTGGGGCCGGTCCACCAGCCACTTGCCATTCTTCACCACCAAAGCAAGCAGCACTGTCGCAATCACCAGAGGTCCAACCACGTGCTGCCCAACAGCTAACAGCAACTCCTGGGCGCCGCCACTGCCATTAATGCTGCCGCTGCTGCTGTTCCCAGCTGTCCCAAGGGAATCACCCTCGTTGCTGCTGCTGCCGCCCGCTGTAAGCTTGCCCCTGACTAGCAAGTTGATGCCTCGTACCGCCCAGCCAAGGGCAAACAGAGCGAAGGTAACTGGGATAGCAGGGCTGTGCTGGCGCTGGAAGCGGACCTTAACATCTGGCTTGAGCTTGTAGCTGCCGCTTACCAAGTCCAGAGCATCCTGCTTGTGGCCATCCTGCAGAAAAGAAACCCCCATTACTTGATTAACTGAGCCGAAGTGAGGCAGGAGGCAAGGCAATGGAGATGTTCATGACACAGCCATAAAACTTGCTGGTAATTTCAAAGCATCAGACAAGGCACTTGGCTAATTCGGTAAAACAGGGCATGCTGCCCATACAAGAGGGAACATGTATTTTGACTAGCTTGCGCAAACTGAACGCACTTCAAAGATGTAACAGGGCACTGCAAGGGAGATAATCTGCGGGCATAGCAGGATGCTGGGATTGACTAACACGCACTCAGACTGTGTCACACGATTGTCATTTAGAAGACAATATCTTCTGTAGCTTCAGTTGCAAAATTGCAGCTCATCCTTGCAGATACTCGCTAAGTAGTTGCGGTTCCACGATGTAATATACTGTAATATCATCAACATGTCTCCATTTCGGGAGCAATGGCAAAGTCCCACTGGATCTGCTTGCAGACCACCACAGGATCCAGAAACCTGGTACTGCACTTGAATGGATGCCTGTAGCCCAGATTCAGGGAAGTTTCTATATGGGGAGAAATAGGAATGCGCCATTTGGACGCAATGGGCCTAGACTACCATTGGACGTATAAATGTTTGGGGGTTAGGCAGCCCTGTGGACGTATAAATGTTTGGGGGTTAGGCAGCCCTGCATCCATATGTCCTTCGATAGCCCTTACCTGGAAGTTGTTGAGGTAGTACCTGGCCATGCTCTTGATACCATCATCTATCAGGCCACCAAAGGTGCGCTTGCCAGTGCGGGTGAAGCCACTCTTCAGCGCGCCAGTGCCAGCATACTGCCGGCTGATGTCATCACCATGATCAGCCCATAAGACCTTGAACTGAGCCTCCACCTGTCGCAGACAGAAGATGTTTCTCAAAAGAGGTATTGCAGCAGGAAACCCTTGATGTTGATCTCCTTGGTCAACCAGAAGGGGGTTGCCATACTAGAAGCAGCATTACAGATCAACCGGCGGTTTGGCTGACCCAGTCCGCAACGGGCCTCAAGAGGTGGAGATAATAAACACAGGAGTAACAATGCAAAAGGAAAGCAGCTACACCAGCCGGCATGACCATTGCTCTAGGTTTTGGTTCTCACCAAGTATCCTGAACCATCCGGCTGTCCATGCCTACAACATTGAATTGACAGCAGGGTAACTGGACGTAGCTACTGTGCCACATGGCCTCATATGCAACTACCGAGTCATGGCCACAGATCAGATTGTCTGGTCAATTGAGCTAGCTGCCACATGCATGGTTAGGTAGGTCCCTACAATTTCACAGGAGAGACTGCATTGCCCCTGTCCATTCGCCCTTACCTGTGGCAGTGCCTGCGCCAGTGTATCCCCAGTTTCCAATATGCCCATTTGCCTCAGTACAGCCTCCACCGCCTTCCGACCCAGCACTCCCTGCAGCACATTATCGAAGCAATCAGTATAACCTTGCACTAACAAGCAGTCAAGGCAATCAAACCCATCTGCATCTAGAAGATGTGATCCTAGGGCCAGTACTAAGACAAAACTAGCAAGCAGGATGCCATGCAGCCTGTCCACTATGGAACCACCCGCAGAGCTATCATGCAGTCCTGATACTGCAGCCGGGTTACAGAGCAATGTGGCTGGTACACGGTAGCTAAACTGCAACATGCAGTTGCATGATGGCTCATGACACATTAACTAACCAAGCCAAGCTGCAGGCCACGAGCAAGGCGACAATTGCGGCCCTCAAAGACAGTCCCACACCAGCAGCTGCTTTAGGCAGCATCATACCTGCAGCACATTGGTGCGATCCAAGCAGTCCACACAGTTAGTGCGGAACACCCCCCCTTGGCGCCGTGGTGCTGGCAAGGCAGCATCAGGTAAGTTGGTGGTGGAGCCCGGTGCAGGGGTGGGGATGTACAAGCCATTGCTCCTGAACTGCGGCTCAAGCTGGTTCCACAGGATTGACAGCCTGGAAATGCGAGGAAGGGCACCAATTATTTGAATGGCCAATACACAAACATCTGCAGGGTCTCACGAAGGAACCATTTTTGTTTTTAGTTAACTCTCTAATTCGCATTGCCTACTGACATGTACACCTAAGGGCATGGGGGTGGAGGAAGGAGGCTGGTGATGTGCATAAACTTTCAGATGTGCAGGTCTATGGCCCAAGTATAAGTGGGACATGCATCATCCAGTCATACACAAGGACACAAAAACCCCATCTGCAACCAGAGAATTGCAGAACTCTATAAGGACCACCATCACTAAAAACATGCCTCATATTCAGCACATGGCCTCCAGCAAAACCACAACAATGAATGCCTGGGAGTGCCAATGGGATCCCTAATGTGTTTACAGCCTGTGCATAGCACTAGAGGACGCCTTCCCATGTACAGCACCTTATCCCTGCATGTGCGCTGCTGCTAATTTTCCTTTCAACTGCAGACTCGTAGCTGGCTAAGTAGCAGGTCGTAAAGCAGATACTGCCTCTCACCTATCGTAGTTTTTTGCGCCACACTCCTTGTGGAAGTCAAAGGCCACATAGGTCAGAGGTGCCCCCTGGCTGCTGGCATAGCGTTGCGCTTCCTTGGCAAAGGCCTTCTCCAGCTGCCCCTCACTGCCGTGCTGGTTGACCAGGTCAATGCAAGTTACAGCCTGTGCAACAGACAATAAAGCTTGCACCAACCAGAGCTTCAAGCAGGCTCGTCAACGAGTGCCTATCCTCTCACTGAGTGCACTTAACATAGCCAAACACATGCCTTTTGGTAGTAGGACCTGTTGCCCACACCAACCTTATGTGCACTGTGCGGATAGGGTCCTTTTAACAATGGACACTGTATTAGCAGACATGTGCATATCATGGACTGTTTGGTTTGACAAGAGTAGGATTGCAAGGGCCAATGAGACTGCCGCCAGAATCAGCCAGTTGCAGCAACAAGACCAGGAGCTATCCCTGACTTTGGCGACAAGCATTGCATTCTTTCAGACCACTACTTGCCTCAATGTCAGCCTGCCATGGCGTAGGCTGGCACCCCATGCGTCCATTAAGTGCATGCACTGACTAGACCGAGTACATTAAGTACCAAACATTGAGTACCAACACACCTCAGCCCTCAGGCTCCCTCAACGTTTGTCATTAGCTGCTAACCTTGTACTTGGCAAGCATATGGTCCATGTGAGCTTCAAAGGCTTTCCGGGCCATACCATCAGCCAGGATTTTTGTAGGTGGCTTGTACTTGATGTTGGGGATCTGGGTCCATACCAGGGGGATGGAACCGCGGACCTGTGCCCCAAATCCATCGCCAGCTTGCTTAGATTAAACAAAGGAACTGCTCACAACTACTTGTAGTGGCAGGACAGCTCTGTCCTGACAAAGCAAAAGAGGATACCGGTATCCTGTATCTTTGTTTGCCTCCAATGACAGAGACCCTGCAATACCCAGATATAATTGAGCCGCATGCCTTGCATATGCAAACTGCAGTGGCAGGACTTGTGCTCCAGGAATGAAGAAGATCATAAATGCCCCAAATTTTCGTGGTAGGAACCATTGAAACTTATATTCCCTGCCATCTGCCGCTATCATGTGCAGGATGGACAGCCAGGTGCACCGTACAGCTTTCACCAGCAGGTGTGTGGAGGATCACAGAATACTTAGCTGCCAAACTGTTAGGGTGACCCATAACATCATCTCAGCACAAGGCTCTACAAAGCCACAAGCGTAGCAACCATGTTATCTGCCTACATACTGTTACCTGTGTGTAACTAGCAAGAAGTCTGCCACCCTCCAGGAACACCAGCTGCTCTGTCTCCACAAAGTTGGCAACAGCACCCTGCAGGAGCACACCAGCAAGGATTGTGGAAAGAGCCACGGCACACAGCAAGCCATACAGCAGCATTCAGCCATAGGACAGTACATAAGTCTGCTCCAGAAAACATGACGACAGGGATAATGAATACGACTCTTTTCCAGACAGCTTGGGGTAGGACAAGTGTGACAGCTGGTGCATCACTGGCTTTCCTGACATCAAGGACGGAACCATGGGGTGAGGAATTCGTATCAGGGGCAAACATCATTTGTGCTTTGACGGACCCTGCAACAGCCCTGCTGAAGCAAACTCTCTGCAACGTCTCATGTGCTGAGCACAGCACTGCGAACCCTGTGTAAGCCCCAGCGGTCTGGTTGGGTGCTGATAAGCTACACTTGCAGTCATCGAAACAATGCTAGCACTCAGCATGGTCTCAGCTGCAGCGGTTGACAGTTATGGATGTGGGTGCATGCTTGCTCAGACTTCATGAAGTGGACAACTTCAAAACCATCAGGTATAACACATTGACCATGGTAAGCGGTGCAATAAGTCACATGCTGACCTTGAAGTCTGCTCCTCTGCGCCAGTGCCTTGTGCCTGTGCGGTCCATGCTCCTCCTGGCCACCAGTGCCAAGTCCAGCACCACGCTGTGCCCATGCGCCTTGGCCTCTACCCCTGCAATCTGCCCAACGCTGCCCTGGATGAAGGCTGGACAGTAGGCCCCTGCCCCAGCCTCCACCTGTTGCGAGAATATGTCCAAGTATGTCAAAGCGGATACAAAAGAGTCATCCTGCCCTTGCCACCTGGTGGCACACTGTAATACCAATCAACGGAGGCACACATGCATCTGGCACCATATCCGTTCAAAGCAGCCAATATAGAACCTATGGCCATCAAGGCAGCCCTCATGGGCATTGGGCTGGAGTACAAAGTGCAGCCTGCATAGCTTAATTAAATTCAGCAGTGCATTGGCATTGTTGCATGACGTACCAAGGGCTTTGCCAAGGTCCTATTCCACAGGAACTGCTGGTCTGCAGCAGCTGCAGGGCTCAGCGCCTGTGTCGCAGGGTTAGCAAGGGTGTCTGCAAGCTTCTGGGCGCTGAGGGTGAGGTTGACATTGTAGGAAAAAAAGACGTTCCTGCCTGTGCCTGAGGAATTGATGGCATCAGCTAGGTAGGCCAGAAGCCTGCAAGAAACCAAGGAGGTGCAAAGCAATATCAATCTCATGCAGAAGGCAGCCCAGGCAGCCTGTAAGCATCACATGTGGTTACACATGTCTTGCATGAAACCAAGACCTAATTTTGTGGCAGGTGGCATCGAAAAGAGCACCCATGAATGGAACTAACTTAGGCAACATCTGACAGGTGCAGAGAGCTAGTGTCTCTCTTCCTGCCTGATAGAACAAGCGTTGCTGCACATCCCTTGGGTTACTGCTGCTGCCAAGCAGTGCTTACCTCTTCTCTCCACCATCCATCTTCATGGTTGGCTTGATGAGCTTGGCCTTAGTCACCTTGAAAACTGGTTGGCAGTACAGGTCAGTTACCTGCAACCGGAGCCAAGAATGTATAAGCAACAGCATCCATGCTGTACACAGGATCCAGTGCTCAAGCTAGGGACACATATAAGCCTCCCAAATACTGCTTGGTATACATGTAAACATCTCTACTAGTAAGGCAGATGTGACCGATCGCTGTGCACGCAGCAGCATCTCTGCAACTGTTAAACCCTGCATGCTGTATTCTGGCTATATCTGGGCATGGGCAGGCTTGTAGCTGCCTTGAGCAAAGAACCCCCTGAAGCATGTAAACATGTGCACGGCTTGCAATCGTTCATGCTGTATTCTGCCTAAGTCTGTGTATGGGCAGAAATGATTTGAAAAGACAACACCCTGAAGCATGTGAAATGTGATGCTATGCACACCCTAAAGCATGTGATGTGATGCACAGCTTGTCTACATGATAAGCAGTGCAGCCAGTCTAGCTCCAGCCAGGAAGCAAGCCTGACCATAAGGGAAGGCCTTGCAAATGGACATATGGCCCTTTTGCTATGGCATAGTATGGAATAAAGATATAATAGTGAAGGCCTGCTGGCGTTGCTAACCTTCTGAGCTTCGGTCACTACTGCAAGAACAGTCCCTGACTTGAAGCGCATGATGCCCATGAGCCCTAAGACGTGCTCAGCACTGCTGCCTAGCTTCACTGCATCTATCTGCTGGACTTCTCCGCTTGTCAAGTTTATGGATAAGGTGCTGATCTTATCCCCTTCAGCTGCAGCAGGCTGTATAGCAGCTTGCCCGCCACTGACAAGAATACGTAGAGACTGATGTGCTGCCATGGCTGCTTAATCTGTTGGTTGGTCAGCTGAAGGAATGGTAGTTTGGGTTCTACTTGACTTTGTCCTTTTGGTCTTCAGGGAACCAGTAGCTGCCCGTGGTCTTCTTCGCCTCTGCTTCCAATGCCTTCACAAGTTCCTGCTGCTTATCTGTTGCCTGGCTTGGTGCTTTGGGACGGAGAAGGGTGCTATACTGGACAAAGGTCCCTATGCACAACGCACTTCCAGCCAAGAACAGGGCCTGCAGACACGGTCACGTTTACGCCTAAGACAAGGCCGATTACACTGTGTGCTGTCAGTCGCGATGTGATACCTGCCAAGGCTTCAAGCCAAAGACTGTCATACACCACGGTTGCGCGACAACTGACAGAGGTGGCACGATGGTCTCCCTGAACCGAGGCGAGACTACGATCCCAGCACCGCCGTGCAGTTTGACATGATCTACCAGTGTCCTGTGCTCCTGCTCTGGAGCTTGTAGTTGTTGATTGAAACAACTGCTAATATGTTCGCGACTGCTGGACTGCCGCATGGCACTCCCAACACACTCCGGGCTTGGAGGGTGCCGTTGACAACGGGCATTGCTTGCGGGAGGTAAGGATGGTTGCTTCGTCCATCGTCCTGGGCCTCCCTTGCAGACAGCGGCTGCCAGAGGTTGCAGCATAAAGGTCCAATTGCAGGGCGATCTGCGGAGTAGCAAGGGTCACATTCATTCATTGGAGGGTCTTCGCCACTCTTGAGAGCTGTTCTCTAGGGCGTTTGCTTTCCTGTATCTGTAGCCTTGCTATGGTGCTGGGCGTTGCGCTCTAGAAACAGAAGATCCATCTGGAGCAGTAGGCAGCAGACAGGAAGCATGATTAACCTTACACGGGTAGTCGCTCCCGTACTTCAACTTGCTACAGGTAAGTAGTGGCAGAAATTTCTGAGCAGCTTGCCACCCCTTGGACCCAGTGCTCAGGGTGCATCGCGCATCGCATATGGGAGACCGCAACAATCAATCGTTACCAAGTGCATTTCTGGTGCCCGGTATTGAAGATGCAGCCTTTCGTATGCTCCAGGCCCCACTGTCGCAGCTGCCACCTCGCTGTCCCTCGTCAGGGATGCACACAGCCTCGCCCTGAAACCCAACCCTGCAGGAATTAGGGGTGGTCCTGGCAATCGTTCCTCCGTAACCGGAGCCACCGCAACTGTGTTTGGTGCCACTGGATTTGTGGGCAAGTATGTCGTCCATGAGTTGGCAAAGCATGGCACACAAGTGGTCTGCGCATACCGCAGTCTTGAGGAGAAGACTATGGCTTTGAGGCAGATGGGTGATCTTGGCCAGGTACGCAGGATAGGAAGTCGGGAAAGGAAGCAACTTTCTGCACAGTTGCATCGTTTAGAGGCAAGTTAACTCTCGCAGGCCTGCATGGCAGAAGCAGGAGTCAGCATGGAGCCCAGCTCGTCATGCTGCTTCATGCATGGCTGGTGCTGTTTTAGAAGTAGGAAGGCTAATGCATCACAATCAATGAATGCCTGAAGCAGATTAGACAACAGGACAATGAGAAGCAATGAGGGGCAAACATATGTAATATCAGGATCAGCAGCAGGGCAGTAATGTCCAGGGACAGGCTCTAACGAGGCTGCAGGCATTGGTATCCTGGCATACTAGCATAAGACAGATGCTCACCTATGCGTTAGATCACAGCACCGTTTTGGAGACTGCAGCGGTATCATCTTGACCATTTGAATGCCTACATGTAAGGCCAGCCGTTGCAATAGAGCCCCTCAGCTGACCTCTGCCAGCTTCTGACCTGATGTGCTGCCTGCCAGCAAGCAGTGAAGTTAGCACCATCCAGACCAAGCTTCCTGCAAGCAAGTAGTGTTAGCGCCATCCAGACCAAGGTTTCTAGATACAAATAGTGCCACTTGGACCAGGCTGCCTAGAAGCAACTAGTGTTATCATTATATTACATTTCATGACATGCCATAGCAAAAGGTGCCATAGACCCAAATAGTAAATAGCGCGATTATGACCAAGCTGCTTGCAAGCAAGCAGCAATCAGCGCCTTTCAGACCAAGTTGCCTGGAAGCCAGTAGCTTGTAATTCAATGTCGCATGGGTTCCCACTGATCTGGACAGTTGCACTTTGCTAGAGGTCAATGGTGAAAGAGCTAACACATAAACTGCGATAATATGAAGCTGCTGCACTGGATACAGATGATGACTTTGATACCATCAAGGGAAGAAGGGTGTGTATAGATCATCAGCTTGCGGATGCACATGTTTTGTCCCTACTGGACAATCGAGCACGGTGCAGCAATTCAGTACTTAAGTTCTGTCTACTTGGCTAATTGTATGCCTGTGCTGAAACAGATTGCGTTGGTGAAAGACTGGAGCTTGCACAACGATGACTTGACCGAGTACGCCATCAGCCGCAGCAACATTGTCATCAACCTAGTCGGCTCCTACATGGAGACCCGCAACTTCAGCTTCGAGGACATCCACCATAAGTGGCCTGCCAAGCTTGCCAAGATCTGCGCCAAGAGCCCCCTCCTGGAGCGCTTCGTGCATTTCAGCGACATGGGAGCAAATGCCAACTCAGCCTCCAGGCGCATGCGCAGCAAAGCAGCAGGAGATGAAGCTGTGAGGGAGATTCTTCCAGGAGCAACCATCCTTAGGTGAGGAGGGGTTGGTTTCAGGTACTGTTCAGCTGTAAGTTTAGGGTTTAGGGCCAAGCCTTAAACCCTAAACCCTACGGATAACTGCAGCTGTTGCTTGGTCTCAAGTAGGGTGCAGCAGGTGCCATAGTGCAATGCTTAGAGGTGGGGTGCTCGAAATGCAGCATTATGGAGAACATGGGGAGCAGTGGTTGAGTCCTTGGCTGTGGACTAAGGGCACAATGTGATCATGGAATATTGATTGTGGGCCTTGGGGAGTGGGACAGTGATCGATTGGAAGTGAGAGCGGGGCGGTATCCTAGGCATCCTTACTGTATGCAGCGGCCACCATGTAGCGCCCACCTACAGCTATGCAGGTGCAAGTGCATATCGTAGCTGCAGGTGCAGCCCCATTCGCACTCTTTGCACACGGAAGCTTGCAGCTAGGCATACACAAGACATTCCTGTTGATGCTTACATTTCTGCTCAGCCTTGGCTCTGGCTTACTTCAACAGTACTAAAAGTAGGCGCAAGTAGTTCTCCCAAACAGCAATTGCATGGATTTGGCGTATGCCTTGTTTGCCCATACAGAATCCAACGTATGCGAGCATCATCAGAATTTTATAAGCATCTTCTTGCGGACCGCAGCTGTACCTTAGCTGCATGTTCAGCTGTCCAGAGCTTCAAAGCGACATGCAAAATTCATATGCTATGTTAGTACTGCTTCACAGTACTGTATTGTTCTGTACTGCACTGGTTCATGTACTGTACTGCAGGTCCTCACTATTGTGATTGGCTTGTACTGTACTGATTCATGTACTGTGCTGTACCCACTGTGCTGCAGGCCCTCAATCGTCATTGGTGACGAGGATGCCTTCTACAACAACATCCTCTACCAGCTTAAGTTTGGTGCTTCCATGTGGCTGATAGACGGAGGGGACCAGCCCCTGCAACCTACTTATGTCACGGATGTTTCAGCTGCAGTGGGACAAGCTCTGCAGAAAGAGGACAGCGTGGGGAAGACCTACTACCTAGGAGGGCCAGAGATCTTAACGTAAGTTGGGGGTTAGCAGTAGGGGACAATAAGGAAAGGGGGGGCAGATGTGACAAAGGCACAGATGTTTCAGCTGCAGTGGGACAAGCTCTGCAGAAAGAGGACAGCGTGGGGAAGACCTACTACCTAGGAGGGCCAGAGATCTTAACGTAAGTTGGGGGTTAGCAGTAGGGGACAATAAGGAAAGGGGGGGCAGATGTGGCAAAGGCACAGATGTTTCAGCTGCGCTGGGCAAGCTCTGCAGACGGAGGACAGCATAGGGAAGACATATTACCTAGGAGGACCAGAGATCTTAACGTAAGTCTGGTTTGGCAGTGGGAAGCAATTGGATCAGGGAAAAGGGGGGTGGGGGCGAGGGCAGATGTCACAGATGTTTCAGCTGCGGTGGGGCAAGCTCTGCAGACGGAGAACAGTGTGGGGAAGACCTACTACCTAGGAGGACCAGAGATCTTAACGTAAGTTGGGGGTTAGCAGTAGGGGACAATACGAAAAGGGGGAGATGTGACAGGAGGCACAGCAATGGGACAGTGGGACAACCTCTGCAGACTGAGGACAGTGTGGGGAAGACATATGTTTAGGAGGACCGTAGATCTAAATGTAAGTTTGGGTGTAGCAATAGGGGGCAACCATTGCAGGGAGTTAGGGGAGGGACATAGATCACACACGGCACAGATGTGTCAGCTGTGCAGTTGCAGCTCTGCAGAGAGAGGATAGTATGGGGAAGATTTACTAGTTAAGAGGACCTGAGATCCCAATGTAAGTGTGAGGGTGTAAGGAGTAAGGGGCCATGTAGCAGAGAAAGGGGGGAGGGGGCAGGCACTGAAGGAGGCAGAGCAATGCAGCTGCAGTAGGTGCAGATCAGCTGACAGAGAAGAGTGTGGGGAAGATATACTACTGGTAAGTACAAGGACCTGAGAATGGTCATAAGTCCGGGATTGGCAGTAGGGAGCAGTTATAGCAGGAAGAAAGAGGCAAGACGTGACACAGGCGACGCAGCCATGCAGCTGCAGTGGGACAACCTCTGGAACAAGTATCAGGTCTGCAGATATGTGTGCTGTCATACTGCTGCCATTGATGTATGATCCATTATAACCCCTGACCGCCCCCCCCCCCCCCACACACACACACACCACCCAACCCACACATGTTCCTGCTACTGTCTACAGGATGTGTCACGTGGTGAAGAACATGTACCAGTTCCTGCATGCATGTGTGCTGTCATACTGCTGCTGCATTGATGTATGATCCATTCTATCCCCTGACCGCCCCCCCCCCCCGCCCCCATCCACACACACACCACCCAACCCAGACCTGTTCCCGCTACTGTCTACAGGATGTGTCACGTGGTGGAAACCATGTACCAGGTCCTCCATGCATGTGTGCTGTACTGCTACTCTTGATATACCCTAACCCCTGATGTATGATGTACCCTAACCCCTGAACCCCCCGGCCCCAACCCATCCGTGTTCCCGCTATGTTCTACAGGATGTGTCAGGTGGTGGAAAACGTGTAACCAGGTCCTCCATGCATGTGTGCTGTACTGCTACTATCGATGTACCTTAACCCCTGATGTATGATGTACCCTAACCCCTGATGTATGATGTACCTTAACCCCTGATGTATGATGTACCTTAACCCCTGATGTATGATGTACCCTAACCCCTGATGTATGATGTACCTTAACCCCTGATGTATGATGTACCTTAACCCCTGATGTATGATGTACCTTAACCCCTGATGTATGATGTACCTTAAACCCTGATGTATGATGTACCCTAACCCCTGATGTATGATGTACCTTAACCCCTGATGTATGATGTACCTTAACCCCTGATGTATGATGTACCTTAACCCCTGATGTATGATGTACCCTAACCCCTGATGTATGGTGTACCCTAACCCCTGACCACCCCCCCACCCCACCCCCGACTGTGTTCCCGCTATGTTCTACAGGATGCGTCAAGTGGTGAAGAACATGTATTCGGTGCTTCATGAGCTGGAAGATATCAGCATGACAGTGCCTTCATCAATGGCTAAGCTGTACTTTGGCCCCTGGGATCTGATCAAAAAGCGGGTAAGTAACGTTGAAAACAGGGGCTGGTCCGCTGCATCATGCATGGCTACATTTTTCATGATAGGCCATAGCAACATGTGCCATAGGCCCCGCACCTCAAGCTGCCACAAAGACAGCGAGGTGGAACAGAATGGGGGTTGGTCTTCGGCTTGTATGACAACATATGCCTAGACATGGGTCATGTTGTACTCGCCATCATAGAGATGGACCAGGCATTACAGCACTAAACTAGCACGGTAACGTCCCACTCCTCAGAGTGAAGAAAGATCCACTGGCCCTAGAATGGGTAGTTCCAGCAGAATCATCCCAGATATACGAGGCCTGGCGTCACAAGGATACCAGGATGCGCAGCCTTTGGTTATAATCGAGCGCAGGGAGGCAACCCCTACGTCACCCCCACGAGGAGGGTCACCAATGTTTGCGCAGTGGCGTAATGTAGGGCTGGGTATACATGTTTCGGCTGCAGCCCAATGCGGCCTCATCAGTACCCTTTAGTGAATGAACCTCAAGCACAGCTGCCTTGGGTACATGCTAGTATGTAGTGTCATCGCGCATAGAGACTTAGCAAGCCTCTCTGGTAATCGCTAAACCAAATGGCGGGTTTGTTGCATGCTACGGCTGTCATTGCCCAGCATAATGTGCCAGAGGAGGACGTTGAAAGAGAATCACGTGATGCTCTGGTTACCTGCATCAGCGATGCTTTTTGGTTGAAGACGCACGAACTGCTGCTGCATATGTGTAACGACGACAGTAGTCTGTCAGCATGTGCATCCCGTGAGTCTCTGCTGCCTTTCAAGTCAGCATGCAAAATGCACATAATTGTTGCTGTACTCTAGCGACCTGTGGCTGTGCTGCTTTGCCCTCCGTGTTCAACACCATTTCAGGCCAGAAGTGACTGAAAGGTCATGTGACACAACCGTGTGGCTCATGTGTTTTGTGTTGTTGTCCTGCCTGCAGCTTCCCCCTCTGCCCAGCCGCAACCACATGCACACGGTGGACTGGATTGATGAGCTGAATGAGGGCAAGGTCATCCCCGCAGGTGAGTCAGCAGTGCTTGCTGATGTACTAGGGTTTAGGACACTTGCGGTGCTCACTTTTGTCGACCTCTGATGCGGTGGTGCATTCTTTGGGAGATTGCAGGCATTCCCTTGAGTCAGATCCAGGTCACATGGGGCCTTTATATGAGATAGATGACTGCACAGCTTTCGGGCCGTGCAGCACCTGCCACATGGGGACTTTTGTTGAAGTGTGGGACTGGTTCTTGGGAGGCTTCTGGTGTGTTTCTTTGGGAGCAGCAATGCATGAGGCCAACATTGGAGGCCCCAGAGTCTTCGTCAATGCCTTGGCTGGCTGGGCTGATTGAAGGAGTTGTGTCCTCCTGGTATATGCTGGGGGCAATTTTGATGCTGGTATTGGCTAATGGAGGCTGCTATGGCGCAGGGTTCACCATGCATTGTTGACCCTTGACCTTAATGTTTGGCGCAAAAAAGTGAACCCAGCTTCCCTGGCACAAGATAAGCCAAGAAGGCATGCCCCTTCTTCTGACTCTGTTGGTCCCTGCTGCAGTATAGCTATCTGAATGATGAAGCCAGTTCATGTTGACAGACGTTGCACACACAGCCAGCTTATGGCGATCAACGTGGACGAGCATAACAAATTCTACTAAAGCAATTGCTCTGCAATGGCACATCACATAGTGGTATTGAAGGGGCTCCTCGACATGAACTCAGTACTACCTACGACATTTGAAAGCTGTAAGTAATTATACTGAAGTGTGTCAGCTTTTTAATGCTATGTGCAGGCGGGCTCACCTATGCTGACCTGGACATGGTGCCAATCAAGGTGACTGAGGGTCTGCCCATGGAGCCTGTGCGCTTTGCCCGCCATGGTGGTTATGGTCTAGGTAACACTAAGGCCCTGGCTAAGGCTCTGCCCGACAAGGTGAAGCAGTTCTATGGTATGGACAGGAATTTGTAGTTGTCATGGAATGTGGTGGTGTGATAGCGGGAAGGGGCTGCAGGGTGGTCCTTTTTAGAAGATAGATCATGTTCCATGGAGAAGAGGGGCACCTGGTTGGAGTCATGCGCCGCACGGCCCGAAAGCTGTGCAGTGATATAAAACAAACAAACAAAAAAAAAATTAAGGTGCGGCAACCGCAAAGGGCTGGGGTATGTATATATCTATACATACATATAAGAAGGGCATGGTGTGTGCATCAGACCGCCAGGATTGGGGTCTAACAGCGTGACTTCATAGGTGAGATGTCTGTGGCAGGCTTCTTTACGTTGCCGTAGGTTTGTAAGGCAAGCCATGTTGACCCCTGCATGTTGCAGTAGTGTGCCGGATCCGGAGCGTGCTGGATACTGATCAACAGGGTTTTGCCTTGAGCATCCCGAATTTAAGTGTGCCAGAGGTGGATGGTGGTTGAAGCCGAGGCGGCGAGTGAGGTGACAGTTAACAAACAAACAAAAATTTAAGGTGCGGCAACCGCAAAGGGCTGCTAGGTCGAAACGACCAAACACACCATCGGATGGGTCCAAAAACAATGGAATCCATACCACCAAGCAAGAGGAATACCCAAGCAGACATCCAACTACGGACACGGCAAACAAATCACCAGCAGGAGAACAAACAAACAAACAAAAATTTAAGGTGCGGCAACCGCAAAGGGCTGCTAGGTCGAAACGACCAAACACACCATCGGATGGGTCCAAAAACAATGGAATCCATACCACCAAGCAAGAGGAATACCCAAGCAGACATCCAACTACGGACACGGCAAACAAATCACCAGCAGGAGACTGATGGGTGTATCCAAATCAAACACAATCCAGAGCACCAACCAAGCAGGATGTCCAGTAAGTCCACCGCAGATGTACCACCCAAGACGGCCAGCACACCAACCAAGGCGAATACCCAAACATGTAGCTATCTAGACTTCAACCAGTTCCTCATCAGACGAATCACTAGGAACATCTGGCTCCGACTCCGAATCAAACAGATCCAAATATTGACCTGCCGGGAGCAAGATATCCGGTAAGTCCACCACATCAGTACCACCGGACTGATGGCAGTACCAACAGACACGAACACACACGGCCACATACTTGACCAAGGCCGAGAGAGGGACACAGCCAGTGGCGGACAGTGCCCAGAAATCAGCATACCTGAGCGAGGACAACGCGGCCACGGGGGGAACCACAGCTGCCAGAAACAAATCTCTAGCCTCAACAATTGTGGGGTGTTCACACATGAACAAACAATGCGCCTCATCATCAACTACTGTGGAGCGACACCGCAAACATGTGCGTTGAGAATGCGGAAGGAGGGGCGGAAGCCAACGCCCAGTATGGATACGCAAATGATGGCAACCAAGACGAAAACGCAAGAAACGTACCAACACACCATGAGACAGTCGACATGAGTAAAAAGAAGGGACAACACCCAAAACATGTGTACCAACAACCCTGAAATACAGACCAGTACGGGACCCAGGACCATTGACAACCTGGGACAGACGCTGAATGTGCTCAGTGTACCGAGTATGCAATGCCTCATCAATGCCATCAATATCCAAAGGCAGGCAAGCTCGCAAGGTGCGAGTAAGACCACCTTCACGGGGCAAAAGGATCCGTAGCACCTGAAAAAGAGCCCCCACAAAGTTATGGGCACGGGAGCGAGTGGAGAGAGCATCATCAATGTTCTGTTGCAGAGCACTTCGATACACTGAAGCAGCATCCAACTCAACAAGGCAGTTATAAAAACGAACAGCACGCCGAACATAGCAATGCACAAGAGGTTCAGATCCAAGCTCATGTAACAAAGGCAAAAGAGGCACAGACTGAGGGAGCTGCAACCACTGACGGACCAGACGGCACCGCTTAACCTCCAAAGGATCTGTAAGGCTATAGAATTTAGCTAGGGTCCAACCGGACGACCACAAACCCGGAATAGATAGAAGGCCCCAGAGTTCACACCCATACAAACCAGCTGGCTCCATAACAGTGTGCAACAATTTCAAGAAGGCTGGGAGTGCACAGGGAAAGTCTGGTGCCGCACGCATCTGAGCAGTAGCAGCATGAAAAGAAGAGGAAAAACAGGAGGCCCTGTGAGCTGCCATAGTGCCCGCAGAGGCTGCTGTGTCATAAATTAGGCCAAGATAGCGTGTCCCCTCAGTAGGTGAAGACTGATGGGTGTATCCAAATCAAACACAATCCAGAGCACCAACCAAGCAGGATGTCCAGTAAGTCCACCGCAGATGTACCACCCAAGACGGCCAGCACACCAACCAAGGCGAATACCCAAACATGTAGCTATCTAGACTTCAACCAGTTCCTCATCAGACGAATCACTAGGAACATCTGTCTCCGACTCCGAATCAAACAGATCCAAATATTGACCTGCCGGGAGCAAGATATCCGGTAAGTCCACCACATCAGTACCACCGGACTGATGGCAGTACCAACAGACACGAACACACACGGCCACATACTTGACCAAGGCCGAGAGAGGGACACAGCCAGTGGCTGACAGTGCCCAGAAATCAGCATACCTGAGCGAGGACAACGCGGCCACGGGGGGAACCACAGCTGCCAGAAACAAATCTCTAGCCTCAACAATTGTGGGGTGTTCACACATGAACAAACAATGCGCCTCATCATCAACTACTGTGGAGCTACACCGCAAACATGTGCGTTGAGAATGCGGAAGGAGGGGCGGAAGCCAACGCCCAGTATGGATACGCAAATGATGGCAACCAAGACGAAAACGCAAGAAACGTACCAACACACCATGAGACAGTCGACATGAGTAAAAAGAAGGGACAACGCCCAAAACATGTGTACCAACAACCCTGAAATACAGACCAGTACGGGACCCAGGACCATTGACAACCTGGGACAGACGCTGAATGTGCTCAGTGTACCAAGTATGCAATGCCTCATCAATGCCATCAATAAGTTAAGCGAGGGGGTTGCGTGACCGTCGAGAGGTTGTATGTGAGGTGGTGAATGACTTTGACCCAAAGTCGTCATCACATCGCATACAACCTGTTCTGGTAAATACCTACCTCGCTCCTACTGTATGTCCCCTCGCCCTCGGCACAATCAGCACGTAGCCATTTGTAAGCTTACGGTCGTTTGATTAAATGGACAGTATATATGCTAGCTGTGAGTAAAAGGAAGTTCTTTTGAGGCGGGGTGGCGGTGTGTGAGTGAACCTCTGCACAGCTATTGGGCCGATCCATCCCCTGCTGGTGTCCTCCAATCAGAGTAGCTTGTTCGCTATGTAGAAAGACCTGAGATCAAGAAAAAGACAGCCAAGGTCCAGCCGCCAGACCCAGATTGTCGTTGAGCAACCCGGGCATCTACTATTGAGCTGCTGTACCCTGTACGCCATAGTAAAGCGTAGACCGAACTCATCGGAATGCACAGGCCAGAACTTCCTTTTACAGACCAGAAACATCTATGGGCCAGAATATATTCTCCATTGTGCATGCACCGGCATTTAAGACCGCGACAAACTCACGTGCTTGCTGGTCTTCGTGCCTGCCGGTACCTCCCCCTATCTCCATCACCTCTTGCTTTACACTGAGCTGGTACAAAACCCATGAAGTACTTCAGCACCTGCCTGTGCCAACTCAGACCCAAACTTCCTGCTAGCCTTTCACTCCCAAACCATCAATCTCCCTGCCAAATGGCATACCGTATCACTTGCTATGAAATATGCAAACCTTGCAGTGGACAACACCGCAAAGGCTTGGGTGCTGAAACTGATATACAGACGCAATACAGGCTACATGAGCCATGCCCAGAGCTTAACTGCTAGGTGCTCCAAACGTCAATCCAAATGCCAAAAAGGCAGGCCCGCATGCTGGCATATCTCAGCCAATCAGGTACATCTGCCGTGCCAATCCAACCGGGTCATCAGCAACCAACAACTTGCTGCAACCCAAACCCTTCGAGTGCTACTCGGCTGACCCTCATGCTACATTCCCACCTGATACAAACAGAAAAAACAAAAAGAAGTCATACATAAAAGTTACAAACCTATACAGGCTCTCACAAAAGTCGTTGCTTCAAAGACACTGTTTTAGTCATAAGCGGCACACTCAGGTCTACTGTTTGGTATCAACATAGTAGACAGGGTCCTTGATGGAGTAGTGGGGGTCGCTGATACTGCAGCCAGATGGCAGATAGTGCTCGCCACCCTGTGGGGCAAGAGGAGCACGCTTCGTGTTGAGCTTCAGCATAGCAGCCTTGTCTGATGGAGTCAACTTCTGTAGTGGTGACATATGGTGAGACTCCTTCTCCTCAACAACCTTTTCAACCTTCTTGGTGGTTGCTTCTGGCTTGCTGAAGTAGGCTGGGTCCGATACGCTCGAACCTGCAAGGACCAGAGCCACAATGAGCATGTGGTAGAATCGGAGGCTCTAAGGCGTCACAACCACTAGCTGAAATGGGGATCAACTCATTCCAGCTCGTACATGCACAACATAACCCGATTCCACCAGTAACCCATTACTTCGTCCGTCCTGTAGGACGGCAGCTTACCTGGTGGTACGTACACGTAGCTTGGAGCACCTGCGGGAATATACCATGCATAAGTCAGCATAACCACTTTGCTGTCCCGAACAATGCCTAGCAGCGCAGCATCGGAATTCGAATACACTTCCATAGTACACGTAGCAAGTCTGATCAGGGAAAGCATGCGCAAGTAGGGATCACGCCTTGACGCGCAGAACGGATTGAAGGCACAGCGCTGCTCACCTTCGGATTGCCTCAAGGACGTAGAGATGGCCCTCATACAGGAATTCAGTGTGGACACTGCATTAGGCCTGAACAAAGCCATGATGTCTCTCTGTGATGAAACTTTCTTTGGCTGCTCCTTGCCTCGAACGCCAACAATGCGAGAGGGCAACTAGAAGGTATGTACTGTGAAAGCCTGGCAGATAGCTGTCAGGGTTGAGTGTGTACTTTGGGGGCATGCACGCCCCTGCATTTGCTAAAGCAGTGCGGCATCAATGCACGAGATGCCATCAAGGCTTGATGACGCTGAATATGCTGACGTAGGATGCTGCCGTTGAGCCTGGCTCCGCAAATCAGGCACACGTGGCAATGGACGGTGAGGCGGTCAGCAGTACGACCCAGATCTGGATGGATGCCCTGGCAAGTCACAGCCATCCGAGGCCGTATACGCTGTTGTCATTGCTAGTCGGGTATCCGTTGCCATAATGGCCTCTGCGACCCACAGACCACCTGAGATGCTGTTTCCGAGAGCACCAACAGCAACCAGTCAATTAAGGAATCCGACACCGAAGCTTTGCTCACGGCTTTGCTTGCATATTTGTAATGGTTAATTGCTCTAGTTTGCCTGAGCCTGCCGCGTCATCCCGTGATTGCGGCTCTAGTCCCCCAACGAGCATGCAGGGTACACCAGCAACCGCACGTCCTTCAACGGACTTGCCTCCCGGTATCACATACAAGGACCTTCGCGAACAGATTGGGTTTCCATATTGGTGGAAAGTGATCAGCCCGGAGCAGTGTGCAGCGGCAGAGCGAGCTGGTTACAACAAAGAGCAGGTAGAGCAGCTGAGACGAGCGTGGGCTCGCGACATTGGTCGACGGAAGGGTGAACATGCTGGTGCAGCAGCAGCCCCTGTTGCTCAAGCTACTGGCAATTTAGTAGGCCAAGCAGCAAAAGATGCCGTGTATACCTTCACTCACCCCTGGGACACTCCCGAATGGAGGTTCTTCCAGGAGGTTGAGAAGCAGAACGACCCCAGTAGATGTTATCATTAGCAGCAGTGCGAGTTTTGCCAGATCATGTCATGCATGGAATATTTATCAGGGCTGGAGACATTGGCCAGTGACACTGCCAGTAATCTGCCAGTAATCTGCCAGTGGATACCTGGCGGGGCCCAATGAGCGTCTCCTATTTGGACCAACTCTACCTTTGACGGCAGCAATGCTATGCGGGAGGTGAGGGACAAATAATATGGTCTGTCCGTTTGAAGGGTATAGCCTTAGTGAGCAGCGTCGCCTAAACCCTATACTTTGCACGGGCGTCAGCAGTACTTGTTGAGCAGCTTGTTGATTGTGAACATGCACACTGTGCAGTTTCCTTGGATAACCAAAGTAAGGTTAAAAGCTGAGCGGGGTTTCATTCAACTGCATTCCTGCATTGGGCTCGTGTACTGGTTCTAACCGCATCACACACATGTTATCTGAGGCCCAAGCAGTCCTATGAACAGCAGAGGGCCCACTTCTACCTGTTGTACTGCTGGCAACTAAGCTAAGCAGATTAGAAAGTTGTACCATGCTTTTCTGCAAATCGGCGCGCTCCCATGCAAATGCAAGGCAGTGGTTAGTTGTTGGACCTCATGTCTCGGCATATGTTGGCATCATATATGGTTGGTGAAGACGACCCGTATTCTGTTCCAACTCACTGTGTTTGTAACAGTTTGAGGTGCGGGGCCTATGGCAGTTTTTGCTATGGCGAAAATGAAATGCAATAATGAGAATTAGTTGTTACCAGTACTGCTTCAGGCGGTGGGGCAAGCCCAGTGTCCAGTGATATCGAACTGTACGACTTGTAGACAGCTGCTGCTGATGCAGCATCCTAGGTGGAAGCTGCAGATGGTGAGTATATCTGCTTGCTGCTGCCTGCTGGTGCTTTCAGCTCTTGCCTTAAAGACAATAGCAAAACATGACTACAGCTATGCATTAAGATGCATAGCAAGGCTCAATGGCATCTCAAAAGACACCATAGCTGTAGCACTGGGATAGGAGTATGACTCTCTATTGCATTCAGCCACGATAAGAATGTGGCTCAGCTTTGTCCTTTAAGCACCGGTGGAGCACACTCCATCGTCCAGCATCCTTTAATGAATTGTGGCCAGGCTGTTGCTGAGAGCTGTCCTGTGCTGGGCATGCGCTGGTAGTGATGTCATGTGTTGGCAGATCTGACAACATGCTTTGTTTCATGCCGTTAATGGCTGGATGGCTCTTTGGCAGTTGTTTCTTCTCATCTACTGATTTGCCATGGCGCTAACTCTGACAGGTGGAAAAGTTTCACTGAGAGCTGTGTCCTGCTGGTCATGCTTTGTCAGGGCTGTCACATTTATGTAGAATAGTAACTTGCCAGGTACAAACCTGCCCTCTTGCAGGCATCATTCTGCTGCATGGCCCATTGGCTGGTGAATTCAGCTGTTTCATGTACCCCTTTGCCATCGGCTGGTAATTCATCAAACGCATGTTTGCCCTTGCCCTTGTGTGCTCAGGTGTGGCCTCCTTGCACATCTCTATTGCTCGTCAACAGGACAGCTTGCAAAGACCCCAGCAGCGGCTTGCAAAAGGGCCAGTACTGCAAGCATGGCTGGGAAGGAAGGTGAGGCACTAGGGTTTAGGGTCTAGGGTTTAGGGGTCTAAACCCTAAACTAGGAAAGTAGAGGCACATAAGTATAGATGGGGCCGAGGGGGGTCTGGAGCTGCTTGCTGTGCATCAGAGAAGGTCTTGTCCTGCATTGGCTTGGAGCCCCGTGTTGTGTTTGGAGGTAAGCTGGAGGGCAACCAGCAGTACAAGACAGCGTGGGTCTCAGGACAATACCTATTTACAGCATGGGGTTGGTTTTGACTTGACAGCATGGGGAAGATTCTGTTTGAGGCTGATAGCATAGGGTATGAACTCAACAGCATGGGGAAGGATCTTGAGGTTGATAGCACAGGATACGAACTTGACAGCATGGGAAGACTTGTATGGACAGCATAGGATAGATGTGCCTGTGGCAGCCTGGGTAGGTCACCTTGGCAGCACGGGGTAGATCTGGCGTAAGGAAGGCAAAGACTCAGAGCATGGTCCATCCAGATCTTGTTTAAGCCTAAAGAGTACAACAGCTGCATTGGGGTGTAGTAAGCCCAAATCTGTTACATTGAATCAACGCCGAACACTATAGATCTCTCTATATCTACCATACATAACTGCCAATAACTGCCAATTAGACTGGCTCAATTCCATCACACACTAGCTCAAGACCTAAATGCACACGTCAGCAGTACAGCAGTACATACTGAGTGGATGTTGACTGTATCAGAGCTGCAAGCTCCACATACAGCTCTTAGCTGCAGCTACCTTCCCTCCCTCACAAAAAGGCAACAGCCACGAAAAAGGGTACTGCTAATCAAGACTACACAACACATCAGTAGATCGTTCAACCAACACCAAAAGACTGCTGGTCTAACGACATACTTCAATGGGGAACACGGCTGATACATGATGGCAACACTAAACACTAGGCTTTTGCATGCTTCACCACAAAACTAAACTGACTGACAAAAAGGCCACCCACAGGGACATTAGGCACTTGAGGCTTAGGCTGGAGTGCCACAGCCGAACATGCACCGCATGCAGCACACACTGTCCGGCATACTACAGGGGCGGGAGGTGAATTTGACCTCTAGGCAATGGGCTGCCCCCCATGTTTTTGCTTTTTGAAAGATAGTCAATCCAGTGGTGTAGGATGTGTGGAGATATATAGAGTAGAGGCTACTGCTGCTGGACTGTGGGTATATGTACAGGATGTAGCAATGGCTGCAGTTGTCTTGAAAGCTGCTGTTTCATGGTTATTCAGAGTGTTCAAATTATGCAAGGCTTTAGGCAACACTTGTAGCTTGTAGGTTCCAGCCCTGGTAGAGTTCAGCACAAGGATCTGCCGTGCTTCAGGAGTCTAGATGAAGATCAGGTCCTGCATCACCTGTAACATGTGTGCAGCAAGACCAATGGTGCTTGCGGTGACGGTAAAGAAAGCCAAATTGAGTCAAGTCTTGGGCCTGCGTGTTCATATGTTGTGTAGTATCGCCAGCAAGTCATGTCTGTTGCTCTGGTGACAGCCTTGCACCATCAAGATCAAAATATCTAGTCTTCTCCTGCAGCGGGGGTTGCAAAATATGGTGGTATCAAGCTTTGTTTGGCACACTCTTGTTTCTTACCTCATAACCAGACGCCAAGCTGTCGTTTCTTCACCAATGGCCTGTCAGTTCTTGTTTGGACTGCAGGATAGCCGTCTTCAAGCACAGCAAGCATGTCTCTCGGCAAGATGTGACCTATCCACAGCCAGTGGGGCCCTGAGAAGTGAAGGTCGTGATGTACTGGACTTCCTGGCTAGTGGTGGCTGCCGCTTTCCAGTCGTGCCTCAGGCATGTGAAAGAAGTCCAGCAACCATCTTGCCCAATCATGTGCGGGTGGATAAACCATGTAACTGGACGTTTTAAGGTGTTAGGCTTTGGCCTGTCGTGTCTGCATTACCAGGGTTGTTAAATCTACCTGTTTGAGGAATGTTTGATCTGAGTGAAGAATAAGGCTGGTGGTGGTTGAGGCTTTTAACTCACTGGATTGGTGTCTAAGTATGGAGTGATAGCATATGTTTTAAAGGTCATGCGCACTCAGGCTGCATGAAGCTGTAATGGTGATTTTCTTAGAAAGTTTTCTGTGTGATGTTCACATCGGTAGGCGGGGCTTCAGGGGCTGCTCTTGGTGATTGGACTGTTGCTTATGGCTTGTGCACTTCGGGCTTCTCTAGACGTTAACAAAATCCATGAAGCAGCTAATGGCATGATGTTTGGGTCGAAGTGTATTTTGGAGGGGATATGAGTCTACTTTGCACGCTTTCCAGCACCTAGTGAAGATGTATTGGTGCCCCTATGGTTGAGACTACTCTGGGGAACCAAGGAGATACTGTCCAATCATCCTATGTGTACTTCATGCACGAGATTTGTGCGGCAACAAAACACAAATTGACACAATCTTCCTCTGACATATTGGGTGAGTAATCTCGCAAGGACCCTTGTGGTATCCCTACGTGATCGAGTCGCATGCGTGCCTGCGGACTATCAGCCACGTACAATAGCAATCACGTCCGTTACAGTCTCACGCTTCCTATAGAAGTGCGCATGTTAAGGCGGAGGAAAAACACGTGTTTAACGATATGCACGCCTGTTTTAACGGTCACCTGTGAGTTGTAACTTTCTCAGAGTCAGAGCATCGTTTTCTCCATGTAACACTTCCGTTGAGCTTTCTACATCTGCAGCTTCTCTTGTACTCCCTTCCTGTAGACATTTCCTTACCCAAATAATACAGCTAACGGTGTTTACTGCATCACGGCGTGAATTTCCGATGGGCATCCGTTATTGACTACCCGCGGCTGGGCCACGTGAAGGAGGCTTGCAAATGCAAGAAATAGCAATCATGACAGGCATATAAGCCACGAAAATGTCTACCAAGTCCAGCAAACTATTGTCGTTCGGCCTCGTGACCTCCAATAGAAGGCACGCGCAGGCAAAGAAGGGAAAGCAGGAGGAGGGGTCTCAGACCGATGCCAACAAAAGTCAGATAGTCAGATGCTGGTCTAGACCATACGGGCCTGGGCAAACAGATTCCCAGCCTGATCCTGCCACCCAGGCCATCAACCCTTCTCAGCAACCGTATGACAACTTAGCAAGCAGCAGCAAGGCATCATCTCCAGCTGGCAGCCTAGTGCTTGTCCAACGTGACAAGACTTTCCTGGAGGTGATTAGGGGCCGGCGAAGTCCTTTGAAGGCGCTTGCTGGTAGGTGGGGTGAGACCACCCATTGCAAAGGTGGGACTAATGGCAATGGCTTCCAGCCAATCAGAGTCCAGCAGAATTAGCACTTGGTGCCCAAGATAATTCCGGTTCGTTATGGGACACACTGTTGCCTTTGCACAAGCTAAAAGTTTGCCCATGTGCTTATGCAGACGATACCCAGTCTGATACCCAAAACCCACACGTAGCTGAACAGCAAAGTATGTACTGCCACTTCCAGAGTGACATGTTATGCAGACAGCTATTTGTACTCTTAGACGCAAAGAATGTGTGCATATCCTTTCTTTGGCTGCCTAGAAAGCTGTCGGGCCCTGCTTTCCCCTGCGCTGTGCTATCTTTGCAAACCCTTTGTCCATGCGCAGGTACCTGGCAGGCCAAGCTTTCAGTACCAGCCACCCAGGATGCTACTCCTGCTACCTCCTCAGCAACATGCAACAATGATGAAAAGGATACAGCAGCAGCAGCAGCAGCATCACCCAGTGGTAACAGGCACTCCAGATCCGCATACAAGGCTGATGCAGATGCTAAGGGCCTGGCTGGCTGTGAAAGTTGGGGTGATCGTGACACTGAAAGCACCATGGAGATCATCGTGCATACCTCAGAAGGTAACATTAACCCCTTGCATCAACCAGCTGGATATGGCAGCTCTGCCAAGGATGCCTTGCCCAAGCCAACACCCAGCATCCTGAACAAGTCTGCCATGCTTGGCAGTGGGGATGGCGGCAGCACAGGAAGCAGCATGATCAACATGGCAGCACAGGAAGATGTGATAAGTGGAGAAGGTGTGGTTGGCACAGGATCTATGGCAGGCATGATATTTGCATAGATGGCTAGCATATGTGGGTGAAGTCCTTGCTTTAAGCAGCTAGACCAGCCACTTCTCTGCGGTGTCTGTGCAAGCAGTTCACTGCATGCATGAAAATTTTGTCTTACACTCCTTACACACATGGCCTCTGCCAAGCATGCTGCTCAGCAAACACTCTTCTTCTCATCACATTCTTGCAGATGGCAGTCCAGTGCAGCACAGAGCTCCAGACTCGCATGAGGAGTGTCCAGAGGATAACAGCAACTTGTTCCCCAACTTGAATACATACCCAGAACTGACCAGCAATGAAGTGGTAGACAACACATCCAGCCTCCCCCTCTTGGGCTGCTGGCATCCTGAAGGTGAGTTAGTCAAGGCTGTGAGACCAGGACACAGTGTGTTTCTTATTGCCTTGAAACTGCAGCCCATGGCACTCGGCTGTTGCTGCTTGCCTGTGGTATGCAGAGCCTGCCACCCCTGGGTGATACCCATTATGGACTCTCATACGATGTAGGGTCCTGATGTGCAAGCTAGACTCCGAACGCAATGCTATTCACATGTCCAATGTCAGAGCCTCTACAAAACAACAGACATATCTTGATTTGTAGCCCATTCAGATTTTACATGCACTGGAAATCTTGAACTTGTTTCCACTTGGGCTGAAGGGTGTCTATGCCTGCAGAGTTAGCAGCAGCATCGGACCACTTGGCAAGCGCCGTGGAGATTTGGGGCTCAGACCATGGTAAGCTTGCCTTGTACCATCTACATGCCTTAAGCATGCCTTCAGCTATAGAAGCTTCCAGGATGCATTGCGTGCGAAAGATGCATACAGAGATACTCACGCTGGGTAGGAGAGGGTCACTATGCATGGTACATACCTGCAACCATGGCTCAGTCAGCAGCATTTTCACCAGCGCAGCTTGAAGCTGGTACTAATATGTCAATGCTGCACTTCCCGACATAGATTGCTGCATGTTTACCTCCAAGTGCTTTGCTGTGATGGTTTGCAGATGCAGAGAACGCCCTGGCTGACGAAACGGCAGATGCAGAGGGCATTAATCACAGCGGCAGCATCCAGCCAAGCAGAGTTTCTACAGTTGACAGTGCTGCAGCTGTCAGGGGTGGGGATGGTGCAGATTCCAGCAGC
Organism: Pseudopediastrum boryanum; assembly: GCA_963556185.1. Classification (NCBI taxonomy): domain Eukaryota; kingdom Viridiplantae; phylum Chlorophyta; class Chlorophyceae; order Sphaeropleales; family Hydrodictyaceae; genus Pseudopediastrum; species Pseudopediastrum boryanum. The sequence goes on from OY744504.1 coordinate 1,582,674, forward strand.
CCAAGCATTCTATGTGACGACAGCACTGGGTCAGAAGAAGCTACTCCTATAACTACAGGCCATGATACACCTGCCACACCCTGCTCGCCATCAAGTTGCCCATCTTCCCCATCTAAGAGCCCGTCCAGGCTGCGCAGAATGGTGAGCGTAGGGCATCCCTTGTTTTAGTCTATACGCTGATAGGTAAAAGCAGCATAGATGATTCCTTGTAAGATCTTAAATGCAAGGCCATCCACTTCTGTCCCGTAGCAAAGGCTCATACATCTTACAATAGCTTAGCAGAGGTATAATGCCATTACTGGCAGACTTGTTGGGATAAATATTCGGCTGCAAAATGTGGCACATGCATTGCTCAATGACGCTGTTGCCTTCTGCTGCTGCAGGCCAAACAGAACCTCCTAGGGGGCTTGCTGGGCGCCTTCCGCATCATGCAGCTTGGCCATTCTTGGCCCCCTGCAGATGTCCCTCTGGTAAGTGAGCGAGTGCCCACCTGCAACACCTAGTATGCTGCTTATTGCTCCTTCAATTGCATGCACTAGTACAGGGCTGCCATACAGTATCATCAAGCTGATGCACAGCAGTGAAAGTTGAGAAATGCCCATCTACAACACCATACCGAAATATGGTCCTCCACTTGACTGTGCAGGCTCATGTGGCGCCAATCCTCAACAACATCCCTTTGGACCCTCTCAGTGCTGACGTGGGGCTTAACCAGGTCCTAGACCCAAGTCCTGACTGCATCAATGCCGCCTTCCATGCTCTGCGCCTCCTACTCTCCAAAGAGCGGCATGAGTACTCCAAGACGCTGGGCCCTCAGGTTGAGCGTGGGGAGCTGCATCCTGCCGAGGCAGAAGCTATCAAGCAGCAGCTCTCTGCACAAGCAGTGCGAGACCTTACAGGAGCATTGCATCAGACAGTGCTGGCAACCCTAAACTCCCTCAGCTCCAGCCTGGACGCCTCCTTGGCAGAACAGGAAGCACTTCAGTGTGAAGTAGCAGCATTAAGAGCCCGACAACTGGGTTGCACAGCTGCTGACAAAAGTGCATAGTTGTTCACCTGTTGCTGCAGTTGTTATGTTCCTGCTTTGTGTAGTGTCTTATAAGCTGGCATATACTTCACAGGGCACTCCTTCTTTCTCTCTGTTGGGCGGACTGTTTGCGGGCGACAGTTTTCGGGGCCGACAAGTGTAGTAGGAGTCCAGATTATCTTCTGGCACTGACTGTCACTAAACAAACAAACAAACAAAAATTTAAGGTGTGGCTGCACCAAGGCAGCTATAAAAAAAAGGCACTATCGGTGCAGACCAAAGATCGAATGCGGCTACCAAGGGGCAGCACACTCAAAACATCACAACACTGTACGGTTCAGTTGCCAGTTTTGTACATGACTCGCTCGATTCAAGAAGCAGCCTCCAACATTTATAAACTGTATGTAGCATGTTTGCCAGCCATCTGCCGTCACTTGTTACCCATGTGCTGACATCTTGTGAAGCAGCCTCTTGCATAGAGGCATTTGCCAGATGGGGCGCCCCTCACATGCTGGGCCAATGCATATACAAAAGCCAAATAATGCCCCTAAATGGTGCCAAATAATGCTCCTAGACATAGTATCTTGATAGTTTCAGCCAGTCCTTATTGCTTGGATAGGGTGGCAGCTGCAGAGCATCCTTTCATCATTTTTTTCAAATGCCTCCGTTGTCATCACATCACTTATGAAGTACGAAATGACAAAAGGTCACAGGCTAGCACTGTTATGGACTGAAAACGGCCTATAGCCGGCTTGACATCCCAGTAGTACAGTAGCCCGCCTGGCTGGAGACACATCCAACACGTTCATGGGCCTCCATCGGAGCTAAGCAACTCCGTGGGCAAGATCGGTCTTCTGGCCTTTGAAGTATAAGCTGAGAGCAATTATGAATTTCCTTAGCGATATGAGCTTGAGGTATTCCTGCTTCCGACTCTCGAAGCAGCTCTGCCAGCTAGCACGACCGATGCAACGCAGCAATTCGTGACGATGGAAAGCCAGATGCTATTTTGACATCTATGTATGCACGATGTTGCCTGGATCCCGTATGTTTTCACAATTTTCCTGGTACGAATTATATGGGCCTGAAAACCTGGACCCTTGGCTCACTGGTGAGCGGGCAGTGCCACTTTGACTTTTGAACAAATGTACATGAAGATGTCACAAGCCAAGGCACGCCAAACAAAGTGAACTTGAAGTTGGGTACCGGTGAACTTAAAGGGATTGGCAGCATAGCTACTTGCGATGCAAGCCATCCACACATGTCAAGTCGTTCGTTGAATCTGTGGCTCGACCGGGAATAACAACATTGGCCCGCAGACTCATACAGAGGTTGTGACGAGTGCCGTCATACAAGACAAGATATACCTACACCCTGGGGCTGCGGCTGCCCTCAATAGCTTGTTGCTGCCCAGCCTTCGCAGATGTGCGTGAGGGGCGTGGCAGGATGCCAGCATCACACAACATAGCCATGCATGTGTTGATGGCCAGGCAGCGCAATAATAGTCATTTGTAGATATTTTTGGTGTTCCTGCAGTGCGTTCCAATGGCTCAGCCGGAGTCACCCACCAAGCGACTACAGGCCCTGTGGTTAAAGGCCACATGCACCAATCTCCACACAAAATCTTACGACGTTACTCCACCAGACTATTCATTTACTCAACTAGAAGGTGCATCCATTGAGCTGCAGAGCAACCCAAGCTCTCCCAAAATATTGGACCGCATTCGCAATGCCATACAACTTGGTGGCTCACGTAGCAGTTCACCAGTACCACTAGGTCGTGAGATCACACTCAAGCAAGGTGAGACATGCTTTACAAGATCTTGTAAACGTCTTGTGGTACTTAGCCCATGTGCAGTGAGGAATGATCTGAACGTCATGTGGAAGCCTGGATGCCAGAGAATCGCCATGACAATACAGTACTGGCTGAGTCTTGACATTCCTTCCTGCGATGGGGTGCATCATTGGCCCTCCATGTAGCATCTTGTAACCTTGTGTTTCCATCTGTGATTAACATTAGGCTTTGTGTGACTTCCCAGGCACCTCTTCAGCCCCACTGCCACATCACGATAGTCCTGCAGACCCAAGCCAAGACAAAGTGGCTGAAGAAGCAGCCAGCGCCATTGCAAACCTCCTGAAGAAGCAGACTGATCCTGAAGAAGCCTCCACAGTCACCGTCATCACCAGAGGTCCTGCAGATGGCACATGCGTCAAAAGCAGCAGCGAATACGCACTGGAAGCAGGCAATGGCATCCTTGACCCTGAACCTTCTGTCATCAACATCTCTGAGGCCCTAGCTACTGGAAGCAGCATCCCTGGCCCCCAGTCCTCTGGCAGTGATGAAGAAGGCACCACCATTAGGTCTGGTATGAAGATCTCCATTGATGCTGCCATTGATGATTTTCCGCCTTTACCTGCCAGTTCCAAGCCTGAGAAGCCTGCTCAATATGGGCGTATTGACAGTGACTCACCTTCAGCCAATTCCTCAAAGATGGATTGGAAGAAGCTATTCTCCAACACTCCCTCCAACGAGCCAGAAGATGTGCAGACAAGCCCAGTCGTTGACTACTGGCAAGAGACAGATGATGAAGGTAACGTTGAGCTTGACATGGGCATTGTGCCTGAGGCCTTTTAGTCCGTAAGTGATGCTGCAGCAACCATATACATGTCTTTTGCGTTCATTGTTTGCAAAGCTCGTGGGGACCGAACATGGCCCCTATTAGATGCCGGTTGACTCAATGTATGTACAAGAATCCTACACAACCAAGACTGCTCCATGTTGCTAAAGCAAGCTTCGTGAATGTTGCTCTCATTTGCAGGAGCTTGTGCAGATGATAATGTGGCAAGCACCTTTGAGGATGATGGTATTGGCAAGGACCCTGACACCAACACAATTGTGCTGCAAGCCCATGGTAAGCGGTTGCAGATAAACTTGTACTGAGACCGACAGTGGCATGTTTGACTCCCTTCTGCACAAGTGCTGCTATTGCACTATTACAGGAGGGATGGTTGTTATGTGACTGGCTCATGCCAGGATGGTGCTGTTAGTACTGGGATTGGTCTGTGAGCTGTCTTTCCGCTTGCACCATGCCTGGCACCATCCTTGAAGGTTCTGTCTGGTTGCTATCCTGGGTAATGACAATGGCAATGGCCACGGCAATTGAATGTAACAGCATGCCCCCCCAGTCTCCATGCTGTGGATCATGGGGCTGACATTAGCATGCTACCACTGCAGATATGTCCGAATCCAGTGCGGAGCCCGTCACCATCAGCTTCAGCTCCATGCAAGCAAAGTTTCAGGCCCTAGAGCTGCGTTTACACAAGAGGAGGACCATCTCAACCAGTGATGAGATCCTAGAAGATGGTGCACCTTGCCAGCTTGAGCCTGCTCTGACAGATGACATTTCAGACGATGCGCTGCTGAACCTGACAGCTGCACTCAAGGCCGCAGCCATGGACTGCATCACTTCGCTCAGTGAAGAAGTAACTACCCTGAGGAAGCAGCTGGAGCATGAGCGCCGTGCTTCTTCTGAGGCCACAGACTTGTTGAACACCTAGATAGCTGCCGTATGCAGGATGAAATGTGTAGTGCAGGACTATGCATGGGTGGCGACAGGTCTTCCATGCTGGAGATGCCAGATGTCTTAAGATTGACAATGGCAGCATGTGGATATACATCCTCAGGTGCTGTTGGGTTTCTGTGCTGCTTTAATTTTCCAGACTCAGGTGAACTTCCCGTGTGGCTGCTGTATACAATGCGGGACTAAAACAATCTTGTTTGATATATCTAACATGAAGGATAAATGAAGGTATGAGACTGGAAATGTAAGTTTAGGTTAAGTGCTGCTGATGCATGTTGTTACAAGCTTGGGGTCTTTCTTTGTCCGAACATCTGCATCTTGGCTTGAATCTATTGGGGCTCTGGTATTGCTTGCCATGAATGCAGTGCTGCTACTGTTCAGCAGCGACCATGTGCCCAGACAAATTTAACAATGGGGCAGCTCATGTAAGGAGTTCTCCGTCCTGGATTGGCGTGCAGAGTTGGTTTGCTTTTAGTGCTAGCTGAAAGAGTCCAGGGGAGCAGTACGACAGTTCTGTAACGTTCCCAGGATCTTATGCATTTGTTATCCTGAACTAGTAGTGCAACACATCACTTCCATACGCAACAAGCCGCTGGGTGGACTCAACTGAAAAACCCGTAGCAGATGCTTAATCGTGTCAAAAGCGGAACAACCCGCATGTTAAAGGGCCTGCCTTGGCTACCATCAGTTGAATGGGCAAGTACTCTGCGAGACTTGGCAGTGTGCCGGCCCAACGGCTGCTTGCACCGGAACTATGAGTGATATGAGCGAACACTTTGGAGGAGCTGCACCTTCTGGTCACCGCTAGCCCGTTCCGGTCCCTGCTAACTGTTAGCCGGAAAGCTGTTCATCCTTGGTCGATGTTGTTGCTAACATTGTCAGAGGCTGCAGTTCTTATAAACTTACTGTATACGTTCTGTAAGAATGCTGAAACCCTGGCACTCCGGCCTGGCACTGGCCTTCGGCCCTACGAATCATCCTTGAGTTGCATCCAACAAATGAAGGATGGACACTAACCGTAACTGTCTGCGGCAAAGGAAAGCTGCGTCAACATACGATTATAAGCATGATTGAGATGGCTTGAGTAGAGCATACATGAGACAACTTAAAAGCTGGGCCAAGTGCCAACCGTACTGCCATGTACTGACCGACCACAGTCTGTCTGCAGTAGTCATTGCAGGTGGGGCCGCTCCAGCACGCATCTAGAGCGTTACATGCATGTAAGGCCCCCCACTCATCATGATCACCTCTGTTCATGCACTCAGATTTGATCAAACCCAAGTCGCATGCACTCATACTGTTGTGGGTGGTCCCTCCATGGTCTGAGCCTAGACCCGTCCAGGGCCTCGCACAGGGCGATACGTATATTCCCATTAACCGGAAAGTAAACGCATAGGTTTCGGTGCCTCTGATCAGGCTGAACCGCCGGGGAGTTCCGCTAGGGCACATTCTACTTGGTCACCTAGCCAAACATTGTTTGGAATGCACCATACCTGGAGCATCTTTGCGATGACTTGAGTGTGTACCCACCGTCCTCGTCAAGACAACGTGCCAAAAGCAGCGCAGCTTTGACCTGGCCCTGCTGTTCGAGACACACGAAACCAGTAAAGAGATACAGCCAATGAGTGCGCCCAAGCGGCTCCTTAAAACTCTGCAGGTCTAAGCCATGAGATGCCATGAAGCATGCTTGGCTGCTATATGGCTAAAGAGCAACAAAGTACTGCCGTCTGTGAGAAAGATGCCCTCCAAGTTGTGACCAGGAGAGGGAAGAGAGCCTCACTCATGAGCACGCCACTGATATCCAAGCTGAGGGGCGCATGGGAAAGTAAGCAGCAGCATCATGCGTCATATGAAGCCATGACCTGGCAACTTTTTGCCTGAAAAGCAGATGCCACATGAGCAGCATGTGTAGCGCTAATATCAGGCATGGGCCTCGAGTACCATAAGAGCTTCTTCACTTGTAAGCAGTCAATTAGTAACAGGCCTGCTGCTTATTGCAGGACTGCGATCCACATCACCCAGACCTGAGTACAGTCAGGCTTCCCAAACCCGGAGGACAAACACCTTTGGGGAGAAGCTTGCCACAGGTAGGAGTGCCAGTTCTTCTATTGCTTGCTCCTTTAAATGCCAGTTACGCAAGGGCCGGGGACCTCCTTTCCCTGGTTGATGGCATGCATACTTGCAGGCGACTTCAAATCGTTCTGCCCTCCCTCTGAGACTTCTTCATGTTCAAGCCATCCTGGTACTAGTCCCAGGCCTCCCCTTGAAGAAAAACCAACTCCGGCGGATGAGTCCAAGCCGCACTGTGGCAGCAGCAACAGCAGCACAGGCTCTCCTACATCTACCAGGGCCCCTGAGAAGCCTGTGAAAAGTCCTTGGAACTTGGAGCTGCTCCGTGCTGCAGCCAAGGAGGTGCAACAGCAAGTCACCTGCAGGAGCAGCACTCATGCCCCTCATGCCACCAACCCAGCCAGTCCAAGGCTGGCTACCTGCCCTGCAGACTCAGGCGCACCAACCAGTACCCCCTCGCCCATCAGCGTTCCTTGTTCCCATGGGCAAATCAACAGCAGACACAGCCCTGCAAGCTCAGCTATGCTCCAAGCAGCTGCAGACGACTCAGCCAGCCTTCACAGCACCAGCCAAGCTGACCCCCAACAGGAGCGGAGCCTCCCAGCTCCTGTCCTGCTCCCTTTTGCTGCTGCTGCTGAGGAGGAGGGACGCAGCAGCAAGCCCTCTGCTAGTACTCCCATACCAGCAAGCAACAGCAAAAACCCTCCCCCTCCTCCAGCTTCTGGTCCTGCAGACGGCAAGAGCACATTGGCTGGAGCAACGAGCTCAACCGACACGTGTCGTGTTGTGCCTCGTCCAAAGCCTATCCTCCATAGCCAGAGCCAGAAGAAAAAAGCTGCTCTCAAGAAGACCAGTAGCCCCAACCCCAGTATCCAGAGCCAGAAGAGGCAAGCTCTTGCTCTCAGGAACGCCGCAGCCTCTGCTGCCTCAGCCAGTGCCGCTTCTGAAACCTTTTACAGCATGTACGGCCTCAGCACCTCAAGTAGCCCCAGGACGGAATCATCATTGACGCATGCTGCAGCAAGCACGCATGCCAACCATGGCAGCAGCAATTGCAGCATTACCAGCTCCATGCAAGGCTGTGCAGCCAGATCTGCTGTTGCTGCAGACCCAACAATTGCCATGGCAGCAAGCTCCAGCACCTGCAGCACAGCCAGCACCACTGCTTGCACAGTGAAGTCTTCTTCAGGTGCAGCACCACCACCTACTAACGCCTCAACCATGTCTGCAGCAGGAGCAAAGTGCGTAGATGGCAGTAGCAGTTGCAGCACCCTCAGCACACACGTACCATCTTCCACAGCTGAAGCTGCCACTGTCGTAGCAGGAGCAGCCAAGACTGGAAAGGGCCTTTCCAGCAGCAGCAGCAGCAGCATAGCGCCCTGCACAGTCAGGTCCTCAGCTAGAGCAGATGCTGGTGGCAGTTGCAATGGCACCAGCAGCACCCAGAGCACAAGCAAACCTGCAGCCCCTGCTTGTGCCACTGCTCCAGCAGGTGGGCTTGAAGGTGGCAGTAGCAGCATCACCAGCAGCAACCCCTGCGTAACCACCCCATCTGCAGCTGCAGCTTCACTGGCTGTCTTCTCACCTCCTGGAGGACTATCAGTAAGCGGCCATGCATGCCTGGCCCCTCCTCCTGCTGCTGCTGTTACTCTTACTGCAGGTTCAGAGGTTCCAGCACAGTCCAGGAACACATCACATAGGACTCAGCTCCCCAACAAGGCAAAGCCTGTAACAAAGCTAACAGCAATGCCAGCTGCTAAACCTTTGGAAGCAGGCGAGGCCGCAGGTTCAGCAGCTGGTGCCTTGCGGGTCCAGGGGCGCAGCAGCAGCACCACCACCACCACCAGCCTAGATGTGAGCACTACCAAGCCAGCAGCATCAGCTGCAGCCCAAGCCAAGCGTGAGGCAAGAGGTACTGATACATGCGTTGGCAGCGCGGATAAGGACGCTAGCTCAGCTGATTGGGATCATGCGCTGAGGGCTGCCGCAGCAGAACTGGGTCCAGCAGCAGCTGATTACCTGGCTACCATCGCCCTAAATGTAGGCAAACCTGATGGTAACTGGTGCTTTGCGGCTTGAGTCATACCAGATTAGGCTCATGTGGTATGGGCATGTCACTGGAATACAAGCTTTGAAATGTTTCACACCCTGGGCGTGCGTTGACTGGAAGAGCGGTCAGTGAACTTGTTAGCATCTAAATAAGACTGTATCCAGCAAGATCCAGCCCTGCCACTACCTCTTGTGGCTGTCCTCTCCCCTTTTATCAGCTTAGATTGCCACTGCAGAAGCTCTAAAATCTGGAAGTGGGTCATGATCTTGTTTTTATTGAAGAATTGGACTATGTCTTATGTAGTGAACTGGTGATTGCCATACTGACTGAGTGATTGACAGCATGCTATTCAGTTTGACTCAGATACCAGGTGGACTCCCACGCTGCCAAGTATGTAATGATCTTCTGAACAAGGTGGTAATCTCCGAATCATGCCTGCTTCTGTGCGCATGCCCTGGCATAGGCCCTTTCCCATATTCTTTGCCTTTGGGGCTATACAAAGGGTATTGCCTTTGGCTGGAATGCTGCAGGTACTGTGACTAACCCAGAGATGCAGGCAAGTAAATGTGCCCCAGCAAACAACAACAGCATTGTCCCAGTTGAGATGAGCCCTACTGCTTGCAAGGCGAGTCTGAGTTCCACTGGTGTCTTCTTTGGTCCCTCTCATATTGCTATCTCATCTCAGCGGAGCCCGCACAAGCATGAGGACCTGGGGGTTACAGGTGTGACCAGCTGCAGCAGCTCCTGCTTGGCAGGACCTACAGTCAGCAGTGGACACAGTGTGACCCAGAGCATCAAGCCCTGTGTCCCCATCCCCATCCCCGTCCCCGTCCCCACCCCATCCCTAGCAAAGCAGAGTCCACCAGCACAGAAAACTGGGACTGCGGCTATCACCAATCGCTGCAGTTCGGCAGCTCCTCCAGCTATTGCGGTGCTCCCAAGCAGCCAGCCCATTGCAGCTATGTGTGGGCTCCAGCCTGCAAGCTCACTTGAGGTGCCCCCAGCTCCTGACAGGAAGCTGGAGGAAGGGCTCGTACATGGCTTCGGCAGCAGCAGTGCTAGCAGCCAGCTTCGGGGAGTTGGGCATGCTCATGATAGGATGGGTGTGCCAATGGCTGTAGGTAAGGCCGCTTTGAAGCTTTCCTTTCTAAAAAGCAACTCCGTTGGATACTCTTACACCAACCCAGGCACACCCATGGGCCAGAGTGTTTTTTTCAAGCCTGGTTTGATATTGTGACTGTCCATTTTGACAATGTAGCACCAGAGGTCTGCACACACGTTCACTGGCAAACTGAACCGATTGCTGTTACAAATGCAAGTAGCTGGTATTAAATGCAAGATTGGATTTGCTGTATGCGTCACCCATTTTCTGGGTTCAACCTCTGCATGCACAGGTAGCAGCCCAAAGTTTAGGCAACAGGCCAGCATTATGCCTTTCAGAGTAACCAGTCCGGCCAAAAGCAGTATCAACAGCAGGGCACCCCCTGCTGTCTCTGGCACTGTGCCCGTGCGACCTGAGACAGGCAAGCAGAGCAGTATGAAGGACCCTTACAGCCCACCTTATCAATGCAGCTCAGGCAGGGTTGCACATGCTCCAGGACGAGGTGAGACGCTACAAAGTGTTATTGCCCTTTTTGGTGGAAGAGGTGGAGAGCAGAGGAGCCCAATTTCATAACTTGCTTGCTGTAATAGCTTCCACTACAAGGGAGGTGACTGCTGCAAGGTGGAGTGTTCACCTCACTACCCTGCTGACTGACTGCCCAATTTGGTGCTGGGTACATGAGCGTATAGCTGGAAATAGTTCGACAGGGACTGTTGTGTAGCACACTGTGTCTAACGCTTGTTTGAATGTTTGCAGGGCAGCATACATCTCCTCATGGGGGCGAGGTGTTCAAGGCATATGTCAACCCGCACTACCAGGTGGCTAGCAGGAGCCCAGACTACGGTGTGTGCTTGCAGGATTTCTTGGGTTGGTCACTGTATTTATGACATGCAGTACCTAGTGCTGACATTTTCCATACAATATACAATAAAATACATCCAGAAAAGCGCAAAAAGTACGTCACAACTGTTGATCAATGTGCCGGCCTTGCTTCCTTGTGCCTTTGTTCGCCTCCAACCTTCTGGCAATGGGATGTCACAGGATGTCAAGGCAACACGCACAGTAGCAGCAGCACCAGCAGCACTGGCTACCTGAGCTGTAGCAGTCATGTGGAAGCACTGCGGCCAAGCCCAGGCTCTTCTCCTAAGCCATCTCTCAGTCCAAGTGCCCCTTGCTTTCGCCCCAGCAGCCCCAGCAGGCTGCAACAAGTGCAGCCTACCATTGGACACACTCCATCTCCTTTTCCGAAGAGCCCCTTGTCCAGAGCGGTGAGCTGAATGCAATGGAAGAGTAGAACATGGCAAGTAACAGCATGTTCAGAATATGCAACGGTTGCTTTGCTGGCACTTCCTTGGAGGGCTCCCTGGCTGAAAATTTTCTCTCGCTTTTCCCAACTGCAGGCTGGGACCAACCTGCCTGCTGGCATCCAGGGTGCTCTACACATCATGAACTCTGCAGCAGACCCAAGCGCACCCTTGGTGAGTGCTTCGCTCCGCCGTCTGAACGCCCTATGGATCAGAGCACTCAATTCTGGGATGGTATTGCATGGGGCAAATAGCATGGGTATGTTCTCCTGGAACAGCTAGGTGGGTCAAACTACAATGCAACAGCTGCGATAGAAGATAGCAGAGCGTATGGTGAAAGCCTTCTGGCCAATGGGAAGAGGCTGGGCTTTTGCCAGCCAGTATATATCTGGTGAGGACACTCTGCGGCTTGCTTCGAGCTTGTAAGGAAACAGTTTTGAGCACAATGGTGACACTTGTGATGCTTGTAAAATCCAGCTGTGCTTTGCTCCTGCTATAATGCCACATTTTGCTCTGCTGCTTCCTGCACTGGTCCAGGCCTCTGTGGAGACTGTACTTGCCAACTTCTACGAGAACCGTCCTCTGCCCACCAGCAACAGCAGCAGCGACCAGCAGCATCTGCAGCGCAGCACAGCCAGCATTAAGGGTGCATTCAACGCTGCACTGGTGGTGCTGTCCCAGCGTGAGTCTCATATGCATGCCCTGAAGACTGCAGCCAGCCAGGGGCGCTGCCCTCCTCAAAATTTCGCTGCTGCTGCTGAGCTGGTGTCGAACCAGGCTGTACTGGACCTGCTTGGGGAGACACGTACTGCTGCTTTGGAGTACATTGGGGAGCTGCTTCAGGAGGCAACAGCACTGCGGCTGGATAACAATGCACTGAGGAACACGCTTGTGACTGAGAGGGTGGCACATGCTGCAGAAGTGGAGAGGCTTGAGGTGCAGCTGGAGCAGCAGCGGCTGGCAGGTGGGGGTATTCCGGCTCAGTTGCCAGCTGAGCTGTTCTGAGCTGATAATGAAAGCGGGTGTTTCAATGTGCATGTGATCAACATGAGCTAAAATGCGTAAATTACTGGGGACCTGCCAAATGATTATGAAGTTTCTGCTACTGTTTAGTTACAGCATGTGAGCAGGAGAACTTCTTCCGACGACATTAGTCAAGTACTTAGGTGACTATAGGCGGGTGAATGCTGGGTCATGTTAGAAAAATGGGGAGTCATGCGTGTGCGTGTGCGTTTTTGCAGAGATGTAGTTCTAGTACATTTTATTGGTGTGCACTAAATTTTGCGGCGGGTTGACATGCCTGCCCAACTGCTACAGGCACTTGGATCATTGGCTCTTTTACCACTGGTGCAAACTCTCTGTGCACCTGAGTACCCAAGTCACACGATCGTTGGCCAGTTTTGAGTGTGCCAGCCAGTTTTGTCCGGCAGATATGTTGCATACAACAGGGGCACAAGTTGTTGGGGGCTTGCCGCTGGTGTGAAGCTGTCAGATGGGTCCCTTGTTTTGGTGCATGGCAATGTGTGGGAATACATGTCGGCATTGTTTTTATGACGCACTGTATCAAAGAGTAATACGGCATTGCTTGTGTGTTGCTCCAGAATCTGATCTCCTTGGCAGCCGCCTTGGGGTTTTTGGCACATGCTTTGCTGTGGCCATGATGGATAGGCTAGGCTACACCTTGGATACTTACTCGATACTGCAAGTTCACATCCCTATCCACTGCCTATTCTTGTTATTAGACAATCCTACAAGCGACTGGAATTTTGCTTGCAAGACGCGCGATGCAAGCTGTAGTTGATGTAGAGATTTTGGTGGACAACCACGGGAGCTCGACAGGGGACTGCTTGATGATTGAAGTAACAGGCACGATTTAAAGTGGCCTCCAGGGATTGCAAAAGCCCGTTAACCTTGCCGGAGATGGCGGATCTGGCGTAACTGGGTGAGGTACTCCCGTCGGCACCCGGAACCTCTCACCGACCTCTCTGACATGCACAGTCCTCAATTCAAGTCCAGAGGAATAGCGCACATAACCAACTTCAAGCCAACATTCACATGCAGCGTGAATTTGATGAGTCACCTCTACCCAGCCAAACTTGCCGAGCGCATGCATACCTGCGTCCTCGTGCCGGTTCTGCTGCAGTTCGCGCCATGTGGGCGTCTGCATAACGAAGTTGGCTTCTTGGTGCAATGCATATTCGTACAGATAGATCTGCCCTCTCGTTTTTAAGTATCTAGCCTGCTTGTCTGCTCGGGGTCGAGGTCTTCTTGAACACTGTAGTTCGTACAACTGCAGATACCAAAGCAGCAGCGAATGATCCCTATACACCTAAGTAGAGATATGTTCAAGTTTCGAGGTGCCATATAGCTGCCCTTTCATAGCCAATGGCAGGTCCGTGCCATGTCCGTGGTCACCTTACAAAGCAGCGCGCGTGGGGCAATTCTTCAGCCAGCGAGGGATCTGATTGCTATAGGCGCTGGATATCGTGCACAGGCATGGCAACCGTGGCAAGTGCGCCATGGCCAGGCTTCACGCCGGTGGAGGGTCATAGTACTTGCTGGGCAAACCCTATCTCCTGTCCAGCAACCCCGAGAAGCCCGGGATTCCAAACCTACCGCAGAATATATCAATACATCCTTTCTTACATCCTGCATCCGTGATGCTCCCTCCCCAGACGATCTCGCCGACCTCATATCTCGCCACTCCCACCAGCTCAACCACATCCATGTCGCTGCCATCCTTTCCAAGATGGCAAAAATGGACACCTCCGTCGCTGCAGCAGCCCCTCATACCGACCCCTTCCCGCAGCAGCTTCTCAGCATTGTGCTACCCCTCTTCGAGCAGCAGTTCTCATCCATGAGCCCCAGGGGTTTAGCAAACAGCACATGGGCCCTTTCGAAGCTGCGCTACATCCCTCCACCCTACCTCATGCAACGACTATGGCAGGGGCTGGATAAAGCTATAGCAGAGATGGAACCGCAGCAGCTGTCCTCCTTGCTGTGGGCTTTTGCGAACTGGAGCAATATACTGACAGAGCGAAGTAAGCAGGCTCGGGTCTGGGACCGGCATCGGTGGGGACCCTTAACTCCAGCAGCAGTAACAGCAGCAGCAGGAAAATGGGAAGGGGCAGCAGCAGGGGTAGCAGCAGCAGCAACAGGAGCAGGTGTAGCAGGAGCAGGGGCTCAGCCTAGGGCTCACACCTCCCTGCCTCTCTGGTTGCAACACGAGCAGCACGAAGCAGAAGATCTGCAAACGCTCACCAGCAGTAGCAGTGGTAGCAGCAGCAGCAGTGGCAGTAGCAGTATCCACGTTCAACTAGGTCTCCTCCCCCAGCAAATCCTCTTACTTCAGCAAGCCACTTCCCGGCAGCTTCCGTCTTTCGGCACCCAAGCACTTTCTAACACGCTCTACTCCTGGGCGTGCCTGGGTGTAACCCCTTCTGAACCCTGGATCTCCACCTTCTGGCGCTGCAGTTACACCTGCATGCCAAGCTTTGAACCGCAGCACCTCAGCAACCTAGTCTGGGCTGTAGCGAAGTTACAGCTGCAGCCGCCTGGTGACTGGGTGACGTCTTGGATGGCAGTAGCAGCTAAGCAGCTGCCGTACTGCACACACCAGGGGTGTAGTAATATCTTATGGGCTGTAGCCACTCTGGGGTGGTCTCCGAGTGACCAGTGGCTGGAGCGGTTTATCATGGTTGCTACACCCCAGCTAAGGGATTTCCCAGAGCAGGCGTTGGTGAATTGCTGCTGGGCTTTCGGACAGATAGCCAGGCAGGGGAGGGGGGCTTTGGTAACCAGCAGCAGCAGCCATGGCAGCAGCGACAGCAGCAGTGGCCGCGGCAGCAGTAGCAGCAGCAGTAGCAGGCATAATGGCAGCAGTGCCTATGGAGTGGCTGGGGCTTCCAGCAGTAGCATCAGTCACGGCGGCAGCAGCAGCGGCTTTATCAGCAGTAGCAGGAGCAGCAGCAGCTTTACCAGCAGTAGCATCCATGGCAGGGGTTATAGTGGTGTAGGGTGCAGCAGTGCCCTGCAGCAGCTCCTGGTGTCTCATGGCTGGATGGACGCCATGCTTAAGACATCATTGCGGAGGTGAGGGTTAGGGTTTAGGGTTGTTGGTATTGTAACATAGGGGTTTAGTGAACCAGGTGTGGATTAGGGTTTAGGGTTGTGGGTAGGGTAACATAGGGGTTTAGTGAAGGAGGTGTAGATCAGGGTTTAGGGTTGTGGGTATGGTAACATAGGGGTTTAGTGAAGGAGGTGTGGATTAGGGTTTAGGGTCGTGGGTAGGGTCGGTAACATAGGGGTTAAGTGAAGGGTCATGGATTCCCAGGATTGGATGGCGCGGGACTTTAGACTAGGGTAGGGTTGTGGAGTAGGAAGCCGGAGAGGGCTTTGCTGTAGAGGTCCAGGGTGGAGGTGAAGGGAGTGTTCCGATGTTTCATTGTGTTCTGCTCCTGCTGTGTGCTGCTGCAACGGCTGTTGTTCCTGCATCTTAGTATTAGTGTATAGTTATTACATCCCATGATATGTCATAGCCCCCGCAGTTCCCCGCTGCTTTTGTTCCACCTCGCTGTTCTTTGTGACAGCTTGAGGTGCGGGGCCTGTGGCACTTTTTGCTATGGCATGTCAAGAAATGTAATACCATCCATAGCAATCAATGCCGTGGGCCCCCTGAAAACGGCCCATATGGTAACTATCAAGGGTGCCCAGCGCCCCCGCGCGCAGCGCGGTGTCTGGAGGCCTGCAGGGGCGGGCAGGGATATGGGTTTAGCGTTTTAGGGGGTATTTTAGGGGGGCAGGGATGAGGGTTCAGGGGTTTGTAGTGGGTTTACAGCGCTGCTCACTTTTGAGAGGGATCCCATATGCTTCTTAGCATCTCACTGTATGCTTGTTCTTCTTCTATTGGCTTAGGCCATACACAGCTGTCACGGGGCCTCTTGAAACTCACAGGCTGTTTGCTAAGCCATGTTGCACTCATTGAGGAGCCACTGCTTTCACTCTTGCTCCTGCCCCTGGAAGAGCTTGCTGTTCCTGCATTCCAGCATCTCACTAGAATGCCTGCTATTGTTCTATTGGGAACCAATCTGTCTCTATTTTATCCTTCTGTCGGGAACCAGTCCGTCTATCCATGCTCCTAATCCTGCTGTTGTTGTTGTTATTACAGCTTACGTCATTCCAGCATCTCACTAGAAAGCCTGCCGTCGTTCCAATCTGTCCATATATTATCCTTCTATTGGGAACCAGTCCGTCTATCCATGCTCCTAATCCTGCTGCTGTTGTTGTTGTTGTTGTTGTTGTTGTTGTTGTTGTTGTCGCAACAGGTTACGTCATTACACCCCTCAACAGCTCGCCAACACGATCTGGGGAATAAGTTGCCTAGGGCTTAGCCCCCCAACACCCTGGCTCTCCACCTTCCTTATATCTACAGCCCCTCGCCTTAGATCCTTCTCTGCTCAGGAGCTCTCTAATACCCTCTTGGGCTTAGCACGCTTAAAACACCACCCGGGGCCTTCCTGGTTGCATGTTTTTGAAACCGCATCGGTGCGTGTTCTGGGGGAGTTCCATGCGCAGCATTTGGTGAATATGGCCTGGAGCTTTGTGCAACTTGGGCACCAGCCGTCTGTGGGGTGGGTGGAGAGGTTTAGGGGGGAGGTGGTGTCTAGGTTACAAGCAGACGCTCGGAGATATGGCCTGGGGGGCACCAGCAGTAGCAGTAGCAGCATGTGGGGAAGTCCTGTTCAAGGGGGAGATAATGATGGCAATACCATCACATTGGGGACTGGAGTGCGTGGAAAACTTGCAGCAACAGCAGCAGCTGCAGCAGGAGCAGCAGCAGCTGCAGCAGGAGCGGCAGCAGGAGGAGGAACAGCAGCAACAGCAGCAGCAGCAGGTGATTACCCAGGAGAGGAGTCTCTCATCTCTTCAGGCGGCCACCCCCTCCTTCCATCACCACCTTCCCCCTGGCGGTTTAACAGTCAGGGTTTAGGGGTTCTTGCTTGGGCTGTAGCGAAGCAGCAATGGGACATGGGGGAGCACTTCTGGCCAATGCTGCAGCAAGCTGCAGTCAAACATGTGACCAGGCCGGTCAACGGGGGTTTGACCAGCGTTGACCAGGGGTTTACCAGCCAGGGGCTTTGTTTGTTGTTATGGGGTGCAGCAGCTGCTGCTAGGCGCGCTGTGTATGAAGCAGAGGGGGCTGGGGGGAGCAGCAGGGTGGTTGTAGATGAGGGTTTTGTGGGGGAGGTTTTGAAGGCCATGCTTGCTAGGGTTCTGGAGGAGGAGGAAAGGCTTGAGCATGGTGCTGAAGCGCAGCAGCAGCAGCAGCAGCAGCAGCAAGAGGAGGAGGAGGCTGTGGGTTCTGTTAGACAACGGCCAAGGCACCAAGAGCAGCAGCAGGAATGGCAGGCAGACACAAACCGGCAGTTGCTACACGATGTTGTTATGAGCATATGGGCTGTAGCACGGCTGGGCAGTCAACCATCAGCTGGTCTGTTACAGCCACTGGTGGATTGGAGTATGGGGCTTGTAGCAAAAGGCCTCAAGGGACTGCAGCAGCAGCAACAGCAGCTAGGGAGAGAGGGACAACAGGGACAGCAGCAGCAGGGGCAGCAGCAGCAGCAGTGGCAGGGGGTACAACAGGGGCTGAGACGTGGTCTTCCAACGACAAGTCCCAGCACAAGCAGCAGCAGAGTTGGGCGGAGAGGAAGAAAATGCGGTTCTGCGACTCCTGTTGCTGGGGAGGATCTTAATGCCAGCAATTCTGCTGCTGCGGCTGCTGCTACATCGTTGCGACCAGCAGCAGCAGGAATATCAGCAGTTGATGGTTTGTTGCACTACTACAGCTTGGTTTCAGGGCTGCTACTGTGGGCCCTAGGGTGTACTGGGTTCCACCCTGGGACCAAAACCCTACGGGAGTTCTACAGCTGTAGCGCAGGGTGTCTGCTCAGCTTCCAGGCGAGGCACTTGTCTAGGGTTGTATGGGGTTTAGTTATGCTGGAAGAAGTGCCTCCGAAGTGGTGGGTGGAGAGGTGGTGGGCTGCATGGGTGGGCAGGGTGAGGAATGGGGAGGTGGGGGTTGAGGAGTGGATGCAGGTGAAAGCTGCTGCTGAGATTGCATGGGAGATAGCACAAGAGGGAGAGGAAGGTGGACGGGGGGAGGATGGGGAGGAGCAGGAGAAGGAGCAGCAGCAGCAGAGACAGGAGCGGCGGCAGCAGCAGCAGAGGCTTTGGTTTGTGGGGCTGTTACGAAGGGGAGCTGCAGCTGCTAGAGGGTCGGAAACATGAGATGCACTGAATGTTTGAGGCGGAGGGGCGCAGGATGGGGAGGGGCAGGGGCAGCAGGAGCAGCAGACAATAGCAGCGGCAGCAGCAGCAGCAGAGGCTGTGGTTTGTGGGGGTGTTGCGAAGGGGGTCTGCAGCTGCTCGAGGGTAGGGGAGACAAATCGTTGCCGGCACGTTGTCGTTTTTGGTGGCCCAGCTATATGCAGCACTGAGAGCTTGCATGTTGGAGTCTTAGATACACGAGAGGACAGCAGCATATGGAGGGGCAGCGGCAGCAGGAGAAGGCGCAGCGGCCGCAGCAGTAGCAGCAGAGAGAACGCCGGCGGCAGCAGCAGCAGCAGCAGAGGGTATGGCTGTGTGTGTGCGTGGGGGGGGGGGCTGCTGCTGCTTCAGGCTGGGGAAAGTGAGATACCCTGTTTTGTGCAAGGGGCTATGTATGCATCACCGGCTGCTGCTGAAGTTGCACAGGAGGGAATCCCTAAGAGGAAGGGAAAGCCAGAGGGGAGGGGGGAAACAAGATGGGGAGGAGCACCAGCAACAGCGGCCATTGTTAATAGAGACCAGCGCACAGCCCTCCGGGCCGTGCAGGACCCAAGCATGACTCCAACCAAGCGGCCATTGAAACAAAAATGACTGCATCGGCAGCAGCAGCCAACTGTATGGTTTGTATAAATGGTCAGCAGAGCTGCAGCTCTTGGGGGAACGGCACAACTGCTTTTGAAGATTTAGCTAGTGCTCCTTGGAATACAGAAGGAGGCAGAAGAGGGGTGGTGCCAGCTGTGGAGTTCAATTTGATCTATTGTTTTTTTGACTCTTGTACAGTAGTCTTGTATCTTTACACAGTTGCGTATCCATTTCTGCAGTTTGTTTGCTGGACCTGTATCTTCATCCAGTTGCTTATCCAGTTGCTGCAAAGTTTGTTTGGTGTTGCAGTAGTTGTAAAATGGCGATGTTGTGAGCTTAATTTCAATTCCGCGATCTGTGAGGCATTCGGATCGCATGCAAAAAAAACGTTGGTATGTGTTGATCATTCCAATGCAGTAAATGCCACTAAGTGTTGAAACCAGTGCAGCACAGGCAGCATGTGTGCTGTAGGTGCATCATTGATTGATTGTGCATAGTCAAATTTCACGTGTGGTCGCGACAGGCCATGCTCTCGCTGCATTCTGGATTGTGGGGGAACACTCTCTATCCTGTGGAGGCAGTGTTTTCCACCGGGCATCTGGGGCCTAGGGTTTGATATGTTCGACCTCGCAACCCTTTTGAGGTTGCCACATTGTATACGCTGGACTGCCATTCCAGTAGGTTCCTGTGATTTTGATTGGTTCTGCTTGTTGATGTGTGGGAGATGAGTCAAAAAATCTACTGATTGTCGGTCAGGAGTTGAAGGAGATGCTGACGCATTCCCCTTTGTTTCGTTGCTGCTTCTTGGGGCTACTTACCTGTTGCTCTTCTTGGGCCCCAATTGTCTGAACAAGGACCGTATGGCATGTTGGCATGAGACATGGATGGTGCCTTTGTGATGAATGGTGATGTTGCGTCAAAGGGTGTGCCGTTTAGATTTTGGCAGGGCATTTGCATGTGCCAATATAAACGGCTCTAGGAAAGTGACATCCCATACTCAGACGCACACACGCTGTGGCCTGGGTTGGTTGGTACACCTTTCCGTCAGACAGTGCAGCAAGTGCAGCTTGATGTTGCTCAACAATAATGTGGCTCACCTCACAGGCCTTCTTTGCTGCTCACGGCAGATCATAAGATCATCAGATCAGGTGAGGCGCGGACTGCGGTTCTGCTGGCAACGTACTGTACAACGGCCTGGTCACCAACCTGAAAGAGCTGTCCCAGTGGGAGAAAAGCATGGCTGGTCCTATTAACAGACTGCTCATGCTTTGGCTTGGGCAATGCCCCACTCGATCTGGTATCCTGTGTATTTGGCGAACAACCTGAACGACCGTGACCACTCCTGATCCTCTTCCTTGGTTTCTTCCTCCCAATCGATCTTCAATAGTACATATCACAGGCTACAACTGCTTCCACTGACCGCCACCGCGGTAACAAGGCAGACCACTAGTCATGGATCAGGGCGACTCTGTAGAGCTAGATACCTCATCCATACAGCACGTATTCTCGTTCCTCTCTCGTAACCACCGCGTATTGTTAATCAAGCCGCTCAGTAAGCACTTCAAGGAGTACGTCAATAGTACTCAGCAGGGCAAAGCGGACAAGGTTTCGCTTCAGATGATGTGCCTTTGTGGGCGTTGCCGAACTTAGGAGTAGGCAGCCTTACGTACAAGCAGAAGAAGCAGTTGATGCTCACAGCTGCCAAAGGAGGATGCCTTCCGACCTTGCAGTGGGCCAGACATGAAGGCTGTCCGTGGGACCGAACTCTCAGTGATGCAGCAGCAGAAGGGGTGCTGCAGTGGCTCAAGCAGGAAGGGTGTCCCTGGGGTCCCAGCAGATGTGCTGCAGCAGCTATAGCTGGGAAGTTGGAGGTGCTTCTATGGGCCTTGCAGAACGGGTGTGCAAAGGACATTGGTGTCTGCAATGGAGCAGCTGCAAGTGGCAAATTTGAGCTGCTGCAGTGCGCTAGCAGCAATGGCTGTGGATGGGACGCCTCTACATGTGTTGCTGCAGCAGGTAGTGGCAATCTGAGCATGTTGAAGTGGGCAAGGGCTCGAAAGTGTCCCTGGGATAGATCAACTTGCTCGAGTGCAGCAGGTGGAGGTCATTTGCAAGTGTTGCAATGGGCTAGGCAGCGTGGGTACGACTGGGATGCTGATACCTGCTACGCAGCAGCTTATGGTGGCCATCTTGAGCTGCTGCAGTGGGCTAGGGGGAAAGGCTGTCCTTGGGACGAGTCCACGTGTAGAGGTGCAGCAAGGACTGGGCAGCTTGAAGTGTTAAAGTGGGCTAGGGCAAATGGCTGCCCTTGGGATGCACTGGCATGCGAGCGAGCAGCAGAGGGGGGGCACTTGTCAGTACTCCAGTGGCTACAAGAGGGGGGCTGCCCCTGGAATTCTCGTACTTGCCGTGGTGCTGCAAGGGAAGGGCAACTTGGAGAAATGCTACGCTGCTGTAGTATGCTGAAGTGGTACTCTGCTGTTGGCGGGAATGCTGAAGTTTCATTTGACGTGCGTTGGTTGGGATAAGTCAAGATATCATCACTACTACTACTGTGGGACCTGTTACGAGGTAAATGGACAGTACGGTAATTAGTGGGTTAAGCATGCAATTCATTTGTCTCTGTTTCATCTCTATTAATCTTGGTTCTCGATCTCAGTTTCTCATCTTCAACATACTTGTAGTAATCTGAGTGAAGTCAGGCTCGGGTGCTGCACGGCCTGCTGCTTCTCATCTGCATGTCCTCTTGCATGACCATCTATATGTCTAAGCAGGGGGGGGGCAGGGCCGTCAATTTCGGACCCCATGCCTCGAAAACCTTCAATACTCATTAACTAAGGGCTTTAGGGGTTCCTGCTTCGATCTGCACCCTCCAGCAAAGTTTTTAGGGGGGTCAAAAAAGGGGTTTTTGAGGTGGTGGGTGGTCCAAGTGGGTCCCTTCAAAAAGTTCTACCAAAAGTTCTCTTGTGGCTAATCTTCACTCGAAAGCGGATTTTCAAGAGGTAGGACTGTCTGAGCGTGCAACGCTAGCCTACAGTGACCAGATTAAGCATTAGAAGGCCTTGGAGTACGTGCCTGGTACCCCTTGGGCAGCCCATGTCTAGTATAAACCCTAAACCTAAACTAGTATTACATGGACTAGGTCCTGAGATGTGTGGGAGGCTACCACAGCGCAACCAGATTGATATAGACGACAGCGTGATTGAAGGCTTACAGAAATTTCATCGTGGTGTATTCAGGGTTTACCCTAGCCAACCATCCCCAATCCTAAACCCTAAACCCTAAACCAGGGCTACCCCATCTGCTTGTGAGTCTCAGCCAGTGTTTTCCTATGCAGTTGTTGGCTATCAAAGCAGTTATGACACTGGATGAATTTGACTTCTTCAAGCACGTGTTCAGGGGTCGAAAAAGAAGGGTTTTGGGGGGTGGGTGGGTGGTCTAGGGGGTGCCCTTTGAAAAGTTCTGGCATGGGGTATGTAAAAGATCTTTCTGCCCCCCCCCCCCCTGTGCCTAAGTATGCATATTTTCCAGTGTCAAACTAAGAATTCAGGTTGCACATTTATCGTTCTGACGCCAAAACTGATGCCTCCAGACCAGTATGACTGACTCTGCAGAAGCTACAGACATATAGTTGGCATGGCACCAGCGACCTATGGTTACCAGAAGGTCTCTGTGTCCCTTTACATGGTAAGGACAGCCATAGCTGCCACAAATAAATCACTACTTCTTGTCGTTGTGTGCAGGGTGCCGGATATCATGGAAAAGCTGTTGCAGCAGCAGGAGCGGAGAGGAGTGGAGCGCATCAGGCATACCTGTTGTGTTTGGACCAGGCGACAGTAGGAATGCCAACAGAGACAGTGATTGCAAATCTAAAGGCTTTGCAAAAAAAGCTACATCTTGAGAAGAGGCAATTGTCTTGCAGTGGCTAGCTGGAGGTCCTGCAGTGGCTGAAGGAAGCCGGCTGCCCTTGGGATGAGAGCACGTGCGCAAGTGCAGCTGGGGCATGGCACCTGAACATGCTCCAGTGGGCTCGGGAGCAAGGCTGCCCCTGGGACCAGGGGACTTTTGTAGCAGCAGCTAGCTTTGGTCATCTTGACATTTTACAGTGGGCCAGGCAGGAGGGCTGCCCCTGGGGTCCTGAGGTGTTCAAAGCTGAGCGGGCGCTTTCCTTCCCTGATTTCATGCAGTGGTTGGAAGAGCAAAGGGGGCCAGGCATTGTGGCTGGCTTATTCCTTGACTAGCTGCTGGAGGGCTGGTGGTGACTTGGATGTAATGCTACTCATTTGTACCATGTCTGCTTAGCAATTACCGTGTTATAGCAGTTACTGGTACTCAATGTCCCCAAGGGCATGAGGGGCTTATGGGGGTCAAGCAAGCAGTAATGCTGCTTCGTTATAACATCTGGGGAGTACTGTTTGGAAGAGATGGGATAAGCATGCCAAGATTGGTGCTGTCTGCATGCCAGAAATTGGGAGCTCGTAAGCGGCCAGGACGGTTGTTAGGCGTCTTGCAGTGGGCAAGGAAGAATGGCTGCGTGTGGGACGCCTGGGCATGCGACGCAGCTGCCCTGAAAGGGTTTCTAGGGGTCTTGCAATGGTTGAGGAAAGAGGGGTGTCCTTGGGACACTTACACGTGTGCAGATGCAGCTTTCCATTCCTTTGCGCTTCTGCCATGGGCACGGGAGAATGGCTGCCCTTGGGATGCTGGAACATGCGGTGCAGCAGCACGAGGTGGGCATCTTGAGGGGTTGCAGTGGGCAAGGGAGCAGGGTTGTCCATGGGATGTGCACACTTGTAGTTTAGCAGCTTCCTCAGGCCATTTGGAGATTCTGCAGTGGCTTAGGGAGCAGGGATGTCCATGGGGAAAGAGCGCATATGCTGGTGCAGCTCATAATGACCAATCTCATGTGCTGGAGTGGCTGGAGGAGAATGGGTGTCCTCGTGAGTAGCTGACTAGCATATTTGGGAAGGAAAGGGATGCAGTGCATTGTGGCCAGCCTCCTAGTTGAAAGAACAAACCACCGCAGTTGTCAGCCCTGCCATAGTGCAAAGAGTGGTAGATGTGTTGTTTTGGCACCGGAAGAGAGACATGGTAGGAAGCTGATTGGCAAGGTGGAAAGGTCATTACTTGACTGCAGTAACTGGTGACCCAAACACAGGATCGGGTTCTCCTAGTTGGACACATGCTGGGTTGGTGAATTGCCGTCTCCTATTTGACACATGCTTGCGTACTACTATTGATTGGTGGTCTGGAATTCATTGTTATTGACCATGGGCACTGTCAGCCACTGGCAGTGTTCCTCTCGCGGTCTTGGTCAAGTATGTGGCCATGTGTGTTCGTGTCTGTTGGTACTGCCGTCAGTCTGGTGGTGCTGATGAGGTGGACTTACCGAACATATTGCTCCCGGCAGGTCAATGTTTGGATATGTTTGACTCGGACTCAGATCAATTGGGTGCTTTGTCTGATCAGGAACTAGTTGAATTCTAGATGGCTTTTTGCTTGGGTCTTGGTTGGTGGAATGAGTATATTTGCTGACTCAGCTCATTTCGGTGATTCGTTTAATGACGCACTGGTTGCCGCTCCTAGTTGGCTACCTGAGTTGGGTATTCGTCTTGGTTGGTGCTCTGGAATGTGTTCGATACGGAGTCAGATCATTCTGGCTATTTGTATGATAGATGCGAATTGTTTGCAGTCTTGTAGTTGGCTGTACTATGCTTGTGTAGTCCTGTTGATTATTTTGTGGAATCCATAGTTAGTTTGGATCCGCATCGGATGGTGTGTTAGGTCGTTTCGAGGGGGTCGTTTCGGGGGGGTAGCTCAATTGGTAGAGCAGAGGACTTCGAATCCTCAGATCCGGTGTTCGAGTCCCGGTCTCCTCGCCGCCCTTAGCCGGGGCCTCTCAAGAAAAAGGTTACAGGTATCCGCGTTGCCTAGACAACAACAACAACAACAACAAACATTTAAGGTGTGGCAACCGCAAAGGGCTGCTAGGTCGAAACGACCAAACACACCATCGGATGGATCCAAACACAATGGCTTCCAGACCACCAACCAAGCAGTACTGATACCGAAACATGTATCCAGGCAAGACAGAGCCCATGATCAAGAACACCACCCACTCCTCCATCGGTTGCAATGGCATGGCAAACAATGACGATTACCACGGGCTGGAGATGTACAAGAACCATGCAAAGGACTCAACCACAGAGGGATATATGCAACCAGACCCAACCACCATGGAATGTGGCCACCATGGAATGTGGCCGAATCAATCCCTCAAAGTTAAGGCAACGCTCCTATCGACACAGAGCCCATGATCAAGAACACCACCCACTCCTCCATCGGTTGCAATGGCATGGCAAACAATGACGATTACCACGGGCTGGAGATGTACAAGAACCATGCAAAAGACTCAACCATAGAGGGATGGATTCGTCTGTTCAATGGGCTAACGGTCTGATCAACTGGGCAACACCGTCGCCGCAAGGCCGTCCGATGAGTCAGTCTGACTTCCGGTCTTGGACCCGGACGTTAAAATTGGTTTGTTTTGTTCGACCTAGCAGCCCTTTTGAGCTTGCCGCACCTTAAACAAACAAACAAACAAAAATTTAAGGTGCGGCAACCGCAAAGGGCTGCTAAGTCGAAACGACCAAACGCACCATCGGATGGGTCCCAAAACAATGGAATCCATACCACCAAGCAAGAGGAATACCCAAGCAGACATCCAAGCAGACAGCAGACATCCAAGCAGAAGTAAATGTTTGTTTGTTTATACTTGAACGTGTCATTCTGTCAATGACCCGATCCAAGAAGATTCTGGTCGACAATTACTACGGGGCCACCGCATGCGCAGCGGGCAACTCGATCAGGGACCGACTGCCGCAACTGAGCCCGGCGAATTTCCGTAGACCGGAAGTTCACGTACGCCGCGTTCATTATTCAGGCGTATTCATGCTTTCTATGATGGTCATTACGTTCAAAGCCTGCGTTTATCCATCCCTATGTATCGTATGTGCAGACCCAGGGCCTCAAGTACACCGAAGATCACACCCGTTCACAACCTAACCTTACCACATACTGCGTATCCCTATAGAGCACTCAAAAAGACACAAGACTAGTCACGCCACAGTTGCTTTTTGTCTCACAAGGGAGTCGAAGGGGTTTGGATGGCAGCCACCACGGTGTGACAAATGATGCATCCTCCCCTCCCTGTTCAGAACTCCACCCTATGAAGTGGTGTCCCACATCTTGCACCCTTGCCAATATGTCTATTAACATACTGTAACACAAATGCAACCCACAGAAATAGCATGTAGCCACAAGCACCCGGGGCTCAATCATATGTATTGATGCTCACACCAGCCGTCACACCCGGCGATAACAGAAATATCCCCTTTTCCCCAAAGACCTGCCAAATAGCTCAGTTGTGCATATAAACTCCTTTCACTGCTCCTACTTCAGAAGCCAGCAGAAGCGTCTTAACTTGAGCTTAACCCGCCTAGTACTCCTGATAATAGCACCCAGACTTGTGCATCAGCTGATATAAACCTATGCCCATGCCTGAGAACAGCTGCCCCACTCTCTGTCATTCCCTTCTCTTTTGCTGGGGACCATTGCTCCGTCCTCTGTTTCAACATACCAGGTGCACTTGCAATTGCTGCTGATACTTGATATGAAGCAGCACAAGCGCCCGGGACCCAGCAAAATGGCCACCGCTTTGCCCCAGCGGCCCCAGAACACTGCTTTGTCCTGTGTCCTAGACCCTAACCTAGACCTAAGGATACTCAAGACCCTACCCGACCCATCAAAACGGTTTTTGACGGGACCATCACACCAAGGTGCTCCATAAAGGCAGTAAAACGCCATACCTGCTGAGCTATGCCTGCGCCTGCTCGGCTGCTGCTGTTTTTGCTGTTGTCGCAGTGCCACTGCTTGACCAGCTAGCTGCTACCATTGTCATAGCCACGAGCTGACAAGAGCAGCACGCAGCACCCATTGGAGCAAGCAGATGATTGATAAGCAACCCCATCTCCTGTGTTATGCCGCCTCCGCCTTCTGCTGCTGCTTTGCTGCTGCTGTTCGTACCGCGTTTGTCCACTCACTTACAACAGCAGCACTGCAGCGCCCATCAAAGCAAGCAGAGGAGTCACCACCGCCCCTGCTGCTGCATTCTGTGGCTGCTCCGTGGTCCCAGGCTGCTGTCCTGCTGCGGCAGCCCCTGGCAGCTGCTGATCTGCAGTCCCTGCTGGGAAGGCACTTTGATCTACCACAGCCGTGTTTGGTCCATTAGACAAGACGGTGGCTCCAGTCTGCGGCATGAGAGTAGCATTCATGCCCTCGAAGCCGGTTGGGATTCCGGTGGACAGAGGGGGAAGGGTGGAGTTCATCAGGCCGGGGAGTTCTAGGCCACCCAGAGAGTCGAGGGTGTTGTTGAAGTCGACGCCGGGGAGGGCAGCGGGTTTGGGCTTGTCGGCACCGATCTTGAAGCCCTCATACAGGGTGGCGTTACCCTTGTAGGCACCCACACCGGAGATGCCAAATACCTGCAGCAGTGAGACAGAAGTGAGACAGGAGTGAGACAGGGGTGAGGCAGAGGTGTAACGGGAGTAAGACAGGGGTGAGACAGCAGTAACACGGTGGTGAGACATCAGTGAGAGAGAAGTGAAACGACAGTGACACAGAAGTGAATCAGCAGTGATAAAGCACCAAGACAGCATGGTGCCAAGAATGGGGCCCTTTCCTACACTTGGGCAGATACTTGGGCATTTGCCCGGGCACTCACCCACAGCATTGATTCAAAATGCGAGGCAGGAGAATGATTAGTCAGCATTGAGTAATCTTGAGGGATACTTGGTAGAACCACAAGCTTCAAGGTACATTTTTGGGGCAGAGACGAAGACAAACGGTAACAAGTGTCCCCCCTGCTTTGACTGCCTGTACCCAACCTCCGGTAGAAAGCGATGGCTGATGAATGAGCAGAGTGCTGGTGAGCAGTACCAGTAGCGAGTACTTTAGCAATCAACAAAGCATAATGAAGCAGAACACTGAGCCCCGACCTCCTACCAAACCCTTCCCTCCTACGTTGTCCTGAGGCCTCACTACTTATCTTTCATAAGGAACCTGGGGAATCACAATTCATCTATAAGGAAGTTCTATTGAGGCGAGGTGGCTATCCACCACGGAAATTACCCAAAGTGGTGGATTACTCAGTGTGTTCCACAGGGAGTTGCGTATCTTGCAAAAAGGCACAGATTGCCGGCAAAATTCTGAATAGCCTTTCTCCCAAAGACACACACTGAAGCTCAATTACCGCGGAGCCCTTTGACTCTACTACAATCCCGCTTACCTGCAGGGGGGCGGGGGGGGGGGGGGGGGGGGCAGGGCCATCAATTTTGGACCCCACGTCCCAAAGACATTCAATACTCTGTATGGTATCTAAAGATTTTAGGGGTCCCTTCTTCCATCCTCCCCCCCCTTTCCAGCAAAGTTTTCAAGGGGTCAAAAATGGGGGATTTTACTCAACCTGCTTACCTGTGTGGTGTTCGGGAGCAAAGACACGCCCCGAGTCAGCAATGTGCTGGTTAGGTTAGCCTGTGTGGAGCTGTTGTACAAGCTGTTGCCAGCCCTGGCACAAGTCTGTTCATTACCACACTCCACATTCAGGGTCAACTACACAAGGGGAGCAGACATGATTATGTTAGTGGCTGCACACCAAAACTAATTACATATGTGCACAAAAGAGATAAAATACAAGCCAAGTGATTGGGCAGGTGTGTATGTCAAGCTAGGGTATATCATGAAATGTAATAATAATATTATCATAATTAACAATAATGATATTTATGGCACTTATTGCTATGGCATATCATGAAATGTAATAAATACAGGGTACTGCTGGTGCCACTGAGTATCGACGCTTGGGCCCTTCTGGGATCTGATGCTATGCCCTTTTTTGAGCCTACTGAGCCCCCATCCATGGCTTCCAAAGAGGCATGCAACAGATACTCGTTGCTCTTCACAAAATACCTTACAAGGAACTTTGACCACAAGAAGTACCTCAAGCATCAGGCAAGGACCATTTGTTCAAGGCTGCCGTCACACCATACGATGCTGAGCTGTTTTCTCAGACATATCAACAAATGAGATAGATCACTGCACAGCCCTCGGACCATGCAGCACCCGAGCATGTGACTGCTCCCTCAGCCCTAGTGCTAAGTCTGTCCTCCACCCATTGCAGAAGCGCCATGTATCAGCCTGGCAAACAATGCTCTCCTCCCGTCACAGCACCAAAGAGCTAGTGAGCTGCTGCTGATGCAACTGCTCTCATGCTGGTATCTCCCACCATGCTTCCCTGAGCTGCTCTTACAATGACCTGCAGCTGTCACTCACATACACTAGGGTTTAGGGTCTAGCTGTCACTTACGGACATAGTGGACTGACCAGTCCTCCTGTCAACGTTTCCAGACTGGTTGAAAAACAGAACCTTGTCAGGGGATACACCTGAGGAAGAGCAGCGGCGGTAGGGGAGCATCAGACACAGCAGGAAAAGCAGCAGGAGCACGAGAAGCTTCAGCAGCAGCGAATACACCGCCTCACCCGAACAGCAGCAGCAGACAGAGCAGGAGAAGCGGGAGCAGCAGGAGCAGAGCCGGTCATGTCCATGATTTCAGGTCCCTGGAATGCTTATTTAGATGGGAGACAAACCAAAGAGCTTGCTACCTGCAACGACTACTTCTCGTGCCACCCTCTGTTCATTTGATGCATGAAACAGACTTACATGCAGGCTCCGGCCTACATCCACAGGTATTTGCAGGATCCCCCTTCCATTGACAAAACTTGTCTATTGCGGGCTACACTGTCCTGCACGATCTGGGCACTGTGTCCAGGATCTGACAAAGCTGCTGCTAGCCCCGAAGACCATCAAGCTCATACACCAGTTCATTACAGAAATTATCATCTCACAGCCCCATGCTGGAGTCCAAAACAAAATCTCTCTGCACAGCTCTCGGTCTATACATTATACAACCCTTTGCATTGTTCGGAACCGTGCTTGCTTTGCAGAAACTGGGATGCAGTGGTGCTGTACCAGACTGCTGCTCCTGCTGCTGCTGCCTCTTCCCTTCTCTACTGAGTGTTCAATCAAGACCTTCCATAGTTCTCAGCAGCACACCAGCTTAGCAGCACACCAAACAGACAGCACACACTGCACACCATAGCCAGCTGCCACACCATAGTCAGCAGCCCACCCTCTCACCTGCACTCTCAGCTACCTTTGCCCTGAGAGCCTGCTGTGCCTTGTAAACATCCTTCTGATCAGCTGCACCCATGGTCATCACAACCTGCGGTGGACAGAGGTTGGGTTTTAGTCATAGCTGTATGTTTGGTATGTGGATGTGGTGTGTGGTGCTGAGGAAGAGGTGACCATTGTCCTCAAGATGCCTTTTCATCTGCGAAGCAATCGGCAGGAGTACCGGTACCATTGCACAAGCTGCCTAAAACCTATTATTATTACATTTCATGATATGCCATAGCAATAAGTGCCATAGGCCCCGCACCTCAAGCTGTCACAAAGAACAGCGAGGTGGAACATAATACGGGTAAACTTCGACATGTATGACAATATATGCCTAAACATGAGGTCCAGCAGCTAGGTCAAAATCACCCAAAATCATCTAAAACCTACTGCAGTTTGTCTTAGGCCGGCATCAAAGTCCGCTTGGAAAGCTTGCGATGGAAATTAACAGGTCTTGAGTATTTGTCAGGCAACAGCACTGGTTGGATGTTACATTCAAAACAATTGGGCAACTACCAGTACTACATCACACAAAATGAGTTTCTACAGTTGTATTGGATGCAGATCAGTCAGGTACTGCCTTGATCTGCAACACACTGACCAGGCGCAATTCCCATATAGATTGGCTCACTATCTGCACTGCCTGCTTTTGTCCTCAATAAAGCCATTAAGCAATTATAGGCACCAATGTGACTCAATATGATCTTACCATCAAGTTGTTGCCAGGGGCAGGCTTAGCGGGCCCTGTGACGTTGGCAGCAGCGGCACCAGCGCCGGGTGCGGCCTCAGTAGCTACTGGCATAGCAGGGGGCTCGGTCAGCACGTAAACCCCACTTCTGCCGCCCACAAGTTGAGGTGATGGGGAAGCTGCTACTGCAGGAGCACCCGCTGCCGGGGCCGCAGCTGGTCCCGTCATCGGAGCCGTCTCGTTTGCTGCAGCTGCTGCTACGGGGGCGACTGACTCGGCGACAGACCTAGTGGCATTAGATACGCCGTCAGCTACGGAACTCAGCGCGGTACTAAGAGCATCTGGGACCTGGAAGAGGTTGCGAAGCTGGAACCGGGCATCAGCTCCTGCGACTGCACAGTGAGAGGAGTGAATGAAAGCTTATACTGTCTTGCGGCAGAGCTTATGCTATTGTTTTGTTGTCCGGTGTAACTGACATCGGTCTGAGATGTTGGTTAGACTACATGACAGCTTCACACACATGCGACACACGCAACTGCTCGCTGGCCATGTGAAAGCTTAGACTTACATAGGACGCAGAAAGCGAAGACACATGCGATGGTCCTCATGGTTGCAAAGGATGAGTGCCCCGATGTGGTGGCACACGGTCCTCTTTGGAGCTCAATTGGGCAAGCTGATGGTCGCTTTCGCTTGACTATCTGCTTGACAGCCACCTTATGCTCTCGTGATGGTCATAGATGCCCCTGGATGGGTCTGGGGTGCGCCAACTCTGGTAGTCACCAACGGCTTGTGTCACCCGTTCACTGCACGAAGAACTCCAGCGCTACATCAACCAATTGCTGGTGCCAATGACCCTCTTAGAGGGCTGTGCCACCCTGCATCGTCTGAGGATAGCTGCCTCGATGGTGAGTAGACGGCACTGCCCTCGCCCCTTTCGCAGTCTCCTTCATGCCATGAGAGGTTGGAGTTCACCGTACGCCTGTTTTCGTTGACATCCACCAGCCCACCACATCTGTAGCACATGATGGGAGTGATATGCACGTGTTTCCTGAAGTAGCTCGCCGGACCCTGGCATCACACCTATCGCCCGTCTACCTTCGCACACGGCATGCTGGAGGGTGAGGAGTAGTTGTACTCTTGGGACCAAGGCTTGACTGCCATACAGATATGCGGTTACAACCCCATTACACGGCAGCAGCTGGCAGGCAGCATAAACGGCACACAGAATTGGACATGAGCAGCCGTCAGGCCAGCACCTGCTGCTGAAGGAAAATATTCACTGGCACCTGTAGCAGCCTCTCAAGAAGTTTGCTGAACCTAGCACAGGTAACTAGTCCAAGAATACTTTGACCTCCCAGCGGCAGGCCTTTCATCCACCCTCTCCACACTATTGTCTGACCCCCAAGCAACAGCTCCTGATGCCCTAACTATTACATTTAATGATACCGCCATAGCAAAAGTGCCATAGGCCCCGCATCTCAAGCCGTCACAATGCGCCACCTATCAGGCTACACCACTATCACCCTGCCTCTCATCATCCTGCTCCTGCAGCCTCTTGCATGCCCCCTCATGGACCTTCCAGTGTGCCTTCTGACATTCCCTGCTGCAATACCTGAGCAAGGCAGCCCTGAGCAAGGCATAAAACTGCTTGGCTTGCTGTTGACTGGGTCAACTGGTCAGCACATGGCAAGTCGAAATGGGCTGGCCTGACATACATTGGCTAGCAATGGATCTAGGGTGGGCTGGTGGCAGCCATTGTGTGAGTTTTGGACAGGAGTTTGAGTACGCCGTTGGAGCCTAAGTTGGCTCTTTGTGGGTGGCGCTGCCCCCACCGGCGCCCCGCTCTGATGGGGCCATTTGGTAATTGGTAATTGGTACCTGGCCACCCTGCACCCACTGCACCCCCTGCTGCTCAGCTCAGCCTCACTCACCCCGCTCCTATCCAAGCACTCTGGGTTGTTACACCCCACAGGCGAAGGTACCTCTGCCAGCAGCACCCGACACAACCCCAGCACATCCCTCAACACCTGCTGTTGCTGCTCCCGGCCGGATGGTGCGGACACCTTGCCTAGCAGCTCCTCTGACCAGCTGCTGCTGATGTGATCTAGCTGATGCACCACTGCGGGGGGAAGACCACACTGGGGAAGCTTGGATAAGCGCTTGGGCACCGATGGGGCAGCAGGGGGGCCCTTACCACCACCCCCAACAGAAGAAGCAGAAGAGGAGGTAGCTCTTGCATCTGCAACTGCATTGAAGCCCTTAGTCCTTTCTGCATCCGCAGCAGCTAGCCCCCCACCAGCACCAGTGGAGGCAGTTGTAGCAGCAGCTGTAGCAGCGGATGCACCCTTCACCCCGTCCTCTCCCTCCCCAGCACCATCACCCCCATTAACAGCTGCACCAGCTACCTCTGCAATCTTCTGCATGATAATCATCTTCTGCGCGGCAGGATCCCCTGAGAAGGGGTCAGGGAACTCCAGCACCCGCCCGTCCTCTGTCACTAGCCCCTCTGCCCCGGCCACCTTCTGCTGCCACCGCACAATCAGGTTCAGCTGCAGCAGTGCAAGCACCACTGGGACCTCCTCTAGGTCACTCAACATCACTGCTCGGTATGCCCCACCCTGCCCCAGTATCTCCATCGCCTCCATAGCCTGCATGTAGCTGTGGTTGCTGGAGGACCCATTGACACCG
Organism: Pseudopediastrum boryanum; assembly: GCA_963556185.1. NCBI lineage: Eukaryota > Viridiplantae > Chlorophyta > Chlorophyceae > Sphaeropleales > Hydrodictyaceae > Pseudopediastrum > Pseudopediastrum boryanum. Next base: position 1,616,382 of record OY744504.1, read on the forward strand.
CCAATGCTACTCCTACCCCCTCTGCCCCTGCTGACTCTCAGCCGCCCTGCCAAGTGCAGCTCTATGACAGAGGCCACTGCACGTGCCAGCCACAGCACCACCACCAGGTGCACATTAGTCACTGCTGGTGCTGCTTCCACTGTTTCTGCCAGGTGCCATAAATACCAAGGCCCCATCCTAGGCCCCCTGCTGCTCTCCGGCTTCCCCTTCTGCTGCTCTAGCTCCTGCCTGAGCCAGAGCTGCAGCTGCCCCAGCCACCTCTGCTTGTTCTTCTCAGGGCCAGGAGCACCAACAGAGGTACCCCCACACTCTGGGAACTTCAGCTTTGAAATGTAGCCCTTGGTCCAGCTGGCAAGGGCTGAGATGAAGGCCTTCTGGTGCTGCCAGTCGCAAAGGAGGGTAGGGTGGCCCTCTCCCACTAGCAGGTCAGGCAGCAGCAGCATGCCTAGGGTGCACCAGATGGTCTTGTCTGTGAAGAGTTTGGCCCTGCAGGGGATCTCCACCAGGGACATGTAGGCAAGGGGGTTGCTGGAGGCTAGCTGGACAAGCAGGTGGTAGTCTGCACCTATATCAGTACAGGCAGTACAGGCAGTACAGGAGAGCACATGGGGGCCAATGTTAGCTGGCATAAGGAGAAGGCTGTATGGCTAGTACCGATTCTCAGCAGGTGGTAGTCCGCACCTATAAGAGAACGGGCAGTGTAAGAGAGCACATAGGAGCCAATGCAGGCAGCCATGTAAAGGAGGCTATATGGCCATTGCCACTTCTCAGCAGGTGGTACAGCTTCTCAAGCAGATGTTAGGCAGTCGGCATTTAATAACAGGCAGTATGGCTAGTAACGCTTCTCAGTTACCGCGGGAGGCATGACATGCAGTACAGCACGTGACAGAATCAGCAAAGGCAGCCAGATGGGATCCAAAAGCAGCATTGGCAGGTCCGGCGGACGCAGGACGGGATGCTACATGCAAGGCAGTACATGCAGCTGTGTGATTAGCACAACAATTTCCCACTGTGCAGGTTAGTGGGGGGAGTAAGGTTCACACAGGAAGCCATATGAGTGGCACCAAATTTAGGCGTATGGAAGGTATGTAAGACCAACTCTTACACAGTCATCGCACTCAAAGCTCATACAAAAGTGAGTATCTGGGTAGTACACAAGGTCAGGACATGCCGTCATGTAAGAACAAGAGGAGACATGCAAAGAGGTGGGAAGGTTGGAACTTTCATATGTAGTTACAATGCATCAACTGTCCGCAACACCGGCAGATAGCACAACCCGGCAGTGTCAGTCAACCCATTAGTTGGCCTTACAACATCAGACCACCTAAGCGCTTCATTCCTGCTGTCCTCTATGCTACTACGGGCCTGCACATCAATAGTGCAGTCGTCTTTGGCCGGTCATAGTGCTACCAAACTAGCACTGCAGTGAACCTTTAAGCTAAACTCGAGCACACAAAACTAACACTTCAAATCCTTGCAGAAAGATTACGCATGCTTTTGAGGGCTCCAGGGGTTTGAGGGCTCCAGCAGAGCACTTTGCAACTCACCTACATACTCCATGTCCACTCCGTTAGTCAGCTGACCCAGCGCCTCCGACCAGGTGTCAAAGAACTGCGATTGCTCACTCTCGGGCACCGGCTGCCTCATCAACCTTCCTCCGCCCCTCCCTGCCATCACCCCAGTCCCTTCTGTGGTGGTGCTCTTCCCCTGCCCCACACACCGCAGGGCCACCCTCTGTGCCACCCTTAACAGCAGGCCCCCCCTGGCTACTAAGAACTCCCTACAAGTAGCATCGCTAGCAGCATACGCAATCTCAGACATCAGGGCAAATCCATTCACCAGCTCCAGGTCACAACGCTTCTCAGAGCTCAGCAGCGCCACTACTTCCAGCACAATCTGCAACGTGCTGATTGACGCTGCTGGCAGGTCTTTCAGCAAACGATGGCCAGGGGGAAGGGAGCCAGGAGCCTCACCAGGGCTGCAATTAGCCCAGTTTCCATGCCCGGAATTGGGATCGTCACCGGCTATGCAGCGGCGTAGGTGGTTCCGCAAGCAGCATTATGGGCTCTAGGAAGGTATTCACAACCTTCAGCTTGTCCATCATATGAGCCACGTCACTGCCTCTGAAAGCACCTGCCAAGGCCGGGGTGATACGGGTGCACTCCAGCACCTCTGCTAACCGGTCTGCGTGTGCTGCTACTGCTGCAGCACCCCCGGCTACTGCCATCAGCTCGTGGTCAGGCAGCAGCAGCATTCCCTCCAGGGAGAGCGCCCCCTTGGCAGAGCTGCTGCTGCTACTGGTGTTCTTAGTCGGGGGGTTCCCATGGGAGTTGTTGCTGCTGCTGTTGCTGGGGCTATTGTTGGATGGTTCAGAAAATGTGCCCGTTGTCCTGCTGCTGGCCCCTGTGCCCGCATCTCCAAGTTGCTCGGTGTCATTGATATCATCTTCCACCTTGCCTGCACTGCTGCTGCCCTGGTCCTTCGCCTTCTGCTTGCCTTTCCCACCTTTGCCCTTGCTTCCAGCTTTCCCCCTGCGCTTGCTGCTGCCGTTGCTGCTGCTGTTGGCAGTGGGTGTTCTGATGGCTGCCTCCCAGCTGCTAGCTGATGTACCTGTGTCCCCGCCGCCACTGCTGCTGCTGCTGTCCGTTTTCTTCTTCTTCTCGTGCTTTGTGAACAGCAGCTGCGCCAGGCCTGCCAGCTGTGCAATGCTCCCGATGGCCATCACGGGGTTCTTCAGCAACTCATGCTGTTGGCGTCTAATGGAGCCGATGTGTTCATCCGGGGATGGGTACTGGCTAGAAGCAACTCTCATCAGAGCTACCTGTGCAGCAACCACTACCTTCACCCCTGCCCCAAGCTGCTGCTGCTGGTGGTGCTGTGCCTGCTGCTCTGCTGACTCCTCCTCCCAGCTGTCCTTGTGGGCCTTGTTCTTACTACTAGGGTGTTGCTGGTCTGCACTGCTGGAGGTGTCGCTCGTGTCACTAGCAGGGTCACTAGTAACCCGAGCTAGTGTCTTAGCAAAGTGTTTCAGGTACTGCTGGCTGATGGTGAGTAAGGTGGGCATGGGGGAGAGGAGGGGTGTTGCCACTGGCTGCTGTGTGGTGATGGAACTGCCTAGGGGCATGAGCAGCTGCGTGATGAGGTTCCACAGAGCCAGGGAGGAGGTGAGGTAACCAGGGGGCTGAGTCACCAGCAGCCACTGCAGCACCCGGGGAGAGCTGCAGAAGCAACCTGTGGCAGAAGGCAGAAGCAGCACATGCTCCCAATTTTGGACATTGTTCCAGACATTAAAATTGAATAAAGGCAGCATGGGGGTCAGGCTGATAAAGGCAAAATTGTCATTGAGATCTTAATTGCATTAGGTTAGTAAGGCCATTCACATGCAAAGTAGCTACATCGTAAATTGGAAGGAGAAGACACTGTTTTAGAAGCTTGATGATTACTTTCACTACCATGTACAGCTCCAGGCAGTGCTCTGGTGTGCACTTGTCCATGCTGTCCCAGTCACCAACGACGCAAGCCCTGCCTAGAGCCCTTGAAGCCCTTATCCTTACCGTGCAGGGCATATCATACTGCTGTAGCATGCCAGCTGCAGTAGTACTGCAGTAGTACTGAAGCACCAGTGACTACATACTTCTTTGCATGTCAGCAACAAGTCAGCAAGAAGGGGCATATATGGAGCCCATGTGCAGTGCAGCAGCTGCAACCATGTAGGCATCGGAGGGGAGTGTCATGAGCTGTACTAAAACGGCTTTAAGACAGATGATCTGCATATCAGAAGCGCGATTCAAGTGAGAAGTCTCACCTGCTTCCACCATGGCTTGCTGTGCTGCAGGACATGTGTCTGGCGTTTTCATGCTTTGCAGCATTAAGGCACGCAGCAGGGAGGCCAGGGCGTTGACACACATGAGCCATAGCCCATCATTACTGTTCAGACTTGGCTTGCTTCCATTATGAGCAGCTCCTGGTGCTGTAGCTGCAGGGATGCTGTATAGCTCCAGGCACGGGCGCTGCTGGAGCCAGTGTATGATTCTCCCCAGGGTTAGAAGAGCTCCGGAAGTGAGAGCTGGCATGGCGATTTTTTCATGGCACAGGGTTGTAGTGGGAACGCGAGACAAGGTGGTATTTGTGAGACGGAGCAAGTCGTGCACCGGGCCCGAGGTAGGCAGGGTGGAGGGTGGTTGGAAGGAGAGAAGGTCTTGGGCATCCAAGCTGGACCACGACTGTGAGAAGACGCGCCACTCGGGCCGCTGAGGTGCTTGGGACATGCTGCTCCTGCGTCACGAGCGAGCACAACTGTCAGAAGCATGCTGGTAGGGCCCGTTTGTTTGCTGAGAGCTCCAGCTGCTGTCCCGTGTTGTCATCTTGCTACTGAGGTCCACATTAATGCAAGATTAAAAAGCTAGATTGCGAGGGAGGCGGTTGACATGCTCGACCTTCACGAAGTTTTAGGAGAACGGGCAAACCAGCTTTGCTTACCCTAACGTTGGGTACCCCAAGGCGACAGCTAGCTCCACTACTCTACTTATATCATGCTCGTGTCTAAAGCTTATGCAGGAAGTTGCAAAGTCAGCGATCAGGCCGAAAGATCAAGGCCAAAGTGCCTTGCATGAAGTGAGCATGTACCTGTCAAGGCCAACGCATGGTGCCATGTTTGTAAGAATAGTATATGCCGCTGGGCTGGACATGCAGCTCTAGATCACGGAGACAAGTTAGTACTACAACTCAGAGATGGCAAACCACCCGGAGAGTCACTTGACTGGGTGTCTGGGACAACCAGACAAGCAGGCATCAAATCACAGCCGAAGGATCGTGTCCCTTGGCTGGGATGTTCAAGAGGGACGTAATGCTTGTAGAAGAGTACAGATGGGGCAGCAATTAAGGTACCAAGGTGCGCTTGATCACTCCACAGTTCACATGCCAGCAATCACACAAATGCAAAGGGCACTCTAGCTTACAGCCAGACAAAATGTTCAGCAAAAAACTGGACTTTGATTGCTAGTTCACCTCATCCCAGTCAAACACACACTTCTAATTCCTAATCACTTGCACATCAAGCTTGGGAGCCCCACCAGCCAGACAGAAAGCTCAGCAAATGCTGGACTTTGATTGCTCCACCTGGTCCCACTCCAACACACATCACCAACTCCTTTGATTTCTTGTCATGTACAACTAGCTCGAGATACCAGCCATAAAGCAAATCAAAGGCTGGCCTTTGATTTCTTGTCCTGCCCCCCCCCCCCCCCGGCCCATCCCACATGCCGAAGTGACTTTGATCACTCCACAGTTCACATGCCAGCAATCACACAAATGCAAAGGGGAGCTGCCGGTGGCTGGGACTGTGCTAATTCAGGAGCAGGAATCGGCAAAGGCTACTAGACATTGAATGCTTGGGTGTCCATGGCTGCCTGTCTGCAAGCTAGTTGTTGAAGTGGGGGGCAGTGGAGCTGCCGGTGGCTGGGACTGTGCTAATTCAGGAGCAGGAATCGGCAAAGGCTACTAGACATTGAATGCTTGGGTGTCCATGGCTGCCTGTCTGCAAGCTAGTTGTTGAAGTGAGGGGCAGTGGAGCTGCCGGTGGCTGGGACTGTGCTAATTCAGGAGCAGGAATCGGCAAAGGCTACTAGACATTGAATGCTTGGGTGTCCATGGCTGCCTGTCTGCAAGCTAGTTGTTGAAGTGGGGGGCAGTGGAGCTGCCGGTGGCTGGGACTGTCCTAATTCAGGAGCAGGAATCGGCAAAGGCTCTAGACATTGAATGCTTGGGTGTCCATGGCTGCCTGTCTGCAAGCTAGTTGTTGAAGTGGGGGGCAGTGGAGCTGCCGGTGGCTGGGACTGTGCTAATTCAGGAGCAGGAATCGGCAAAGGCTACTAGACATTGAATGCTTGGGTGTCCATGGCTGCCTGTCTGCAAGCTAGTTGTTGAAGTGGGGGGCAGTGGAGCTGCCGGTGGCTGGGACTGTCCTAATTCAGGAGCAGGAATCGGCAAAGGCTCTAGACATTGAATGCTTGGGTGTCCATGGCTGCCTGTCTGCAAGCTAGTTGTTGAAGTGGGGGGCAGTGGAGCTGCCGGTGGCTGGGACTGTGCTAATTCAGGAGCAGGAATCGGCAAAGGCTACTAGACATTGAATGCTTGGGTGTCCATGGCTGCCTGTCTGCAAGCTAGTTGTTGAAGTGGGGGGCAGTGGAGCTGCCGGTGGCTGGGACTGTGCTAATTCAGGAGCAGGAATCGGCAAAGGCTACTAGACATTGAATGCTTGGGTGTCCATGGCTGCCTGTCTGCAAGCTAGTTGTTGAAGTGAGGGGCAGTGGAGCTGCCGGTGGCTGGGACTGTGCTAATTCAGGAGCAGGAATCGGCAAAGGCTACTAGACATTGAATGCTTGGGTGTCCATGGCTGCCTGTCTGCAAGCTAGTTGTTGAAGTGGGGGGCAGTGGAGCTGCCGGTGGCTGGGACTGTGCTAATTCAGGAGCAGGAATCGGCAAAGGCTACTAGACATTGAATGCTTGGGTGTCCATGGCTGCCTGTCTGCAAGCTAGTTGTTGAAGTGGGGGGCAGTGGAGCTGCCGGTGGCTGGGACTGTCCTAATTCAGGAGCAGGAATCGGCAAAGGCTCTAGACATTGAATGCTTGGGTGTCCATGGCTGCCTGTCTGCAAGCTAGTTGTTGAAGTGGGGGGCAGTGGAGCTGCCGGTGGCTGGGACTGTGCTAATTCAGGAGCAGGAATCGGCAAAGGCTACTAGACATTGAATGCTTGGGTGTCCATGGCTGCCTGTCTGCAAGCTAGTTGTTGAAGTGGGGGGCAGTGGAGCTGCCGGTGGCTGGGACTGTGCTAATTCAGGAGCAGGAATCGGCAAAGGCTACTAGACATTGAATGCTTGGGTGTCCATGGCTGCCTGTCTGCAAGCTAGTTGTTGAAGTGAGGGGCAGTGGAGCTGCCGGTGGCTGGGACTGTGCTAATTCAGGAGCAGGAATCGGCAAAGGCTACTAGACATTGAATGCTTGGGTGTCCATGGCTGCCTGTCTGCAAGCTAGTTGTTGAAGTGGGGGGCAGTGGAGCTGCCGGTGGCTGGGACTGTGCTAATTCAGGAGCAGGAATCGGCAAAGGCTACTAGACATTGAATGCTTGGGTGTCCATGGCTGCCTGTCTGCAAGCTAGTTGTTGAAGTGGGGGGCAGTGGAGCTGCCGGTGGCTGGGACTGTCCTAATTCAGGAGCAGGAATCGGCAAAGGCTCTAGACATTGAATGCTTGGGTGTCCATGGCTGCCTGTCTGCAAGCTAGTTGTTGAAGTGGGGGGCAGTGGAGCTGCCGGTGGCTGGGACTGTGCTAATTCAGGAGCAGGAATCGGCAAAGGCTACTAGACATTGAATGCTTGGGTGTCCATGGCTGCCTGTCTGCAAGCTAGTTGTTGAAGTGGGGGGCAGTGGAGCTGCCGGTGGCTGGGACTGTCCTAATTCAGGAGCAGGAATCGGCAAAGGCTCTAGACATTGAATGCTTGGGTGTCCATGGCTGCCTGTCTGCAAGCTAGTTGTTGAAGTGGGGGGCAGTGGAGCTGCCGGTGGCTGGGACTGTGCTAATTCAGGAGCAGGAATCGGCAAAGGCTACTAGACATTGAATGCTTGGGTGTCCATGGCTGCCTGTCTGCAAGCTAGTTGTTGAAGTGGGGGGCAGTGGAGCTGCCGGTGGCTGGGACTGTGCTAATTCAGGAGCAGGAATCGGCAAAGGCTACTAGACATTGAATGCTTGGGTGTCCATGGCTGCCTGTCTGCAAGCTAGTTGTTGAAGTGAGGGGCAGTGGAGCTGCCGGTGGCTGGGACTGTGCTAATTCAGGAGCAGGAATCGGCAAAGGCTACTAGACATTGAATGCTTGGGTGTCCATGGCTGCCTGTCTGCAAGCTAGTTGTTGAAGTGGGGGGCAGTGGAGCTGCCGGTGGCTGGGACTGTGCTAATTCAGGAGCAGGAATCGGCAAAGGCTCTAGACATTGAATGCTTGGGTGTCCATGGCTGCCTGTCTGCAAGCTAGTTGTTGAAGTGGGGGGCAGTGGAGCTGCCGGTGGCTGGGACTGTGCTAATTCAGGAGCAGGAATCGGCAAAGGCTACTAGACATTGAATGCTTGGGTGTCCATGGCTGCCTGTCTGCAAGCTAGTTGTTGAAGTGGGGGGCAGTGGAGCTGCCGGTGGCTGGGACTGTGCTAATTCAGGAGCAGGAATCGGCAAAGGCTACTAGACATTGAATGCTTGGGTGTCCATGGCTGCCTGTCTGCAAGCTAGTTGTTGAAGTGGGGGGCAGTGGAGCTGCCGGTGGCTGGGACTGTCCTAATTCAGGAGCAGGAATCGGCAAAGGCTCTAGACATTGAATGCTTGGGTGTCCATGGCTGCCTGTCTGCAAGCTAGTTGTTGAAGTGGGGGGCAGTGGAGCTGCCGGTGGCTGGGACTGTGCTAATTCAGGAGCAGGAATCGGCAAAGGCTACTAGACATTGAATGCTTGGGTGTCCATGGCTGCCTGTCTGCAAGCTAGTTGTTGAAGTGGGGGGCAGTGGAGCTGCCGGTGGCTGGGACTGTGCTAATTCAGGAGCAGGAATCGGCAAAGGCTACTAGACATTGAATGCTTGGGTGTCCATGGCTGCCTGTCTGCAAGCTAGTTGTTGAAGTGAGGGGCAGTGGAGCTGCCGGTGGCTGGGACTGTGCTAATTCAGGAGCAGGAATCGGCAAAGGCTACTAGACATTGAATGCTTGGGTGTCCATGGCTGCCTGTCTGCAAGCTAGTTGTTGAAGTGGGGGGCAGTGGAGCTGCCGGTGGCTGGGACTGTGCTAATTCAGGAGCAGGAATCGGCAAAGGCTACTAGACATTGAATGCTTGGGTGTCCATGGCTGCCTGTCTGCAAGCTAGTTGTTGAAGTGGGGGGCAGTGGAGCTGCCGGTGGCTGGGACTGTGCTAATTCAGGAGCAGGAATCGGCAAAGGCTACTAGACATTGAATGCTTGGGTGTCCATGGCTGCCTGTCTGCAAGCTAGTTGTTGAAGTGGGGGGCAGTGGAGCTGCCGGTGGCTGGGACTGTGCTAATTCAGGAGCAGGAATCGGCAAAGGCTACTAGACATTGAATGCTTGGGTGTCCATGGCTGCCTGTCTGCAAGCTAGTTGTTGAAGTGGGGGGCAGTGGAGCTGCCGGTGGCTGGGACTGTGCTAATTCAGGAGCAGGAATCGGCAAAGGCTACTAGACATTGAATGCTTGGGTGTCCATGGCTGCCTGTCTGCAAGCTAGTTGTTGAAGTGAGGGGCAGTGGAGCTGCCGGTGGCTGGGACTGTGCTAATTCAGGAGCAGGAATCGGCAAAGGCTACTAGACATTGAATGCTTGGGTGTCCATGGCTGCCTGTCTGCAAGCTAGTTGTTGAAGTGGGGGGCAGTGGAGCTGCCGGTGGCTGGGACTGTGCTAATTCAGGAGCAGGAATCGGCAAAGGCTACTAGACATTGAATGCTTGGGTGTCCATGGCTGCCTGTCTGCAAGCTAGTTGTTGAAGTGGGGGGCAGTGGAGCTGCCGGTGGCTGGGACTGTCCTAATTCAGGAGCAGGAATCGGCAAAGGCTCTAGACATTGAATGCTTGGGTGTCCATGGCTGCCTGTCTGCAAGCTAGTTGTTGAAGTGGGGGGCAGTGGAGCTGCCGGTGGCTGGGACTGTGCTAATTCAGGAGCAGGAATCGGCAAAGGCTACTAGACATTGAATGCTTGGGTGTCCATGGCTGCCTGTCTGCAAGCTAGTTGTTGAAGTGGGGGGCAGTGGAGCTGCCGGTGGCTGGGACTGTCCTAATTCAGGAGCAGGAATCGGCAAAGGCTCTAGACATTGAATGCTTGGGTGTCCATGGCTGCCTGTCTGCAAGCTAGTTGTTGAAGTGGGGGGCAGTGGAGCTGCCGGTGGCTGGGACTGTGCTAATTCAGGAGCAGGAATCGGCAAAGGCTACTAGACATTGAATGCTTGGGTGTCCATGGCTGCCTGTCTGCAAGCTAGTTGTTGAAGTGGGGGGCAGTGGAGCTGCCGGTGGCTGGGACTGTGCTAATTCAGGAGCAGGAATCGGCAAAGGCTACTAGACATTGAATGCTTGGGTGTCCATGGCTGCCTGTCTGCAAGCTAGTTGTTGAAGTGAGGGGCAGTGGAGCTGCCGGTGGCTGGGACTGTGCTAATTCAGGAGCAGGAATCGGCAAAGGCTACTAGACATTGAATGCTTGGGTGTCCATGGCTGCCTGTCTGCAAGCTAGTTGTTGAAGTGGGGGGCAGTGGAGCTGCCGGTGGCTGGGACTGTGCTAATTCAGGAGCAGGAATCGGCAAAGGCTCTAGACATTGAATGCTTGGGTGTCCATGGCTGCCTGTCTGCAAGCTAGTTGTTGAAGTGGGGGGCAGTGGAGCTGCCGGTGGCTGGGACTGTGCTAATTCAGGAGCAGGAATCGGCAAAGGCTACTAGACATTGAATGCTTGGGTGTCCATGGCTGCCTGTCTGCAAGCTAGTTGTTGAAGTGGGGGGCAGTGGAGCTGCCGGTGGCTGGGACTGTGCTAATTCAGGAGCAGGAATCGGCAAAGGCTACTAGACATTGAATGCTTGGGTGTCCATGGCTGCCTGTCTGCAAGCTAGTTGTTGAAGTGGGGGGCAGTGGAGCTGCCGGTGGCTGGGACTGTCCTAATTCAGGAGCAGGAATCGGCAAAGGCTCTAGACATTGAATGCTTGGGTGTCCATGGCTGCCTGTCTGCAAGCTAGTTGTTGAAGTGGGGGGCAGTGGAGCTGCCGGTGGCTGGGACTGTGCTAATTCAGGAGCAGGAATCGGCAAAGGCTACTAGACATTGAATGCTTGGGTGTCCATGGCTGCCTGTCTGCAAGCTAGTTGTTGAAGTGGGGGGCAGTGGAGCTGCCGGTGGCTGGGACTGTGCTAATTCAGGAGCAGGAATCGGCAAAGGCTACTAGACATTGAATGCTTGGGTGTCCATGGCTGCCTGTCTGCAAGCTAGTTGTTGAAGTGAGGGGCAGTGGAGCTGCCGGTGGCTGGGACTGTGCTAATTCAGGAGCAGGAATCGGCAAAGGCTACTAGACATTGAATGCTTGGGTGTCCATGGCTGCCTGTCTGCAAGCTAGTTGTTGAAGTGGGGGGCAGTGGAGCTGCCGGTGGCTGGGACTGTGCTAATTCAGGAGCAGGAATCGGCAAAGGCTCTAGACATTGAATGCTTGGGTGTCCATGGCTGCCTGTCTGCAAGCTAGTTGTTGAAGTGGGGGGCAGTGGAGCTGCCGGTGGCTGGGACTGTGCTAATTCAGGAGCAGGAATCGGCAAAGGCTACTAGACATTGAATGCTTGGGTGTCCATGGCTGCCTGTCTGCAAGCTAGTTGTTGAAGTGGGGGGCAGTGGAGCTGCCGGTGGCTGGGACTGTGCTAATTCAGGAGCAGGAATCGGCAAAGGCTACTAGACATTGAATGCTTGGGTGTCCATGGCTGCCTGTCTGCAAGCTAGTTGTTGAAGTGGGGGGCAGTGGAGCTGCCGGTGGCTGGGACTGTGCTAATTCAGGAGCAGGAATCGGCAAAGGCTACTAGACATTGAATGCTTGGGTGTCTGACATGGCTGCCTGTCTGCAAGCTAGTTGTTGAAGTGGGGGGCAGTGGAGCTGCCGGTGGCTGGGACTGTGCTAATTCAGGAGCAGGAATCGGCAAAGGCTACTAGACATTGAATGCTTGGGTGTCCATGGCTGCCTGTCTGCAAGCTAGTTGTTGAAGTGGGGGGCAGTGGAGCTGCCGGTGGCTGGGACTGTGCTAATTCAGGAGCAGGAATCGGCAAAGGCTACTAGACATTGAATGCTTGGGTGTCCATGGCTGCATGTCTGCAAGCTAGTTGTTGAAGTGGGGGGCAGTGGAGCTGCCGGTGGCTGGGACTGTGCTAATTCAGGAGCAGGAATCGGCAAAGGCTACTAGACATTGAATGCTTGGGTGTCCATGGCTGCATGTCTGCAAGCTAGTTGTTGAAGTGGGGGGCAGTGGAGCTGCCGGTGGCTGGGACTGTGCTAATTCAGGAGCAGGAATCGGCAAAGGCTACTAGACATTGAATGCTTGGGTGTCCATGGCTGCCTGTCTGCAAGCTAGTTGTTGAAGTGGGGGGCAGTGGAGCTGCCGGTGGCTGGGACTGTGCTAATTCAGGAGCAGGAATCGGCAAAGGCTACTAGACATTGAATGCTTGGGTGTCTGACATGGCTGCCTGTCTGCAAGCTAGTTGTTGAAGTGGGGGGCAGTGGAGCTGCCGGTGGCTGGGACTGTGCTAATTCAGGAGCAGGAATCGGCAAAGGCTACTAGACATTGAATGCTTGGGTGTCCATGGCTGCATGTCTGCAAGCTAGTTGTTGAAGTGGGGGGCAGTGGAGCTGCCGGTGGCTGGGACTGTGCTAATTCAGGAGCAGGAATCGGCAAAGGCTACTAGACATTGAATGCTTGGGTGTCCATGGCTGCCTGTCTGTAAGCTAGTTGTTGAAGTGGGGGGCAGTGGAGCTGCCGGTGGCTGGGACTGTGCTAATTCAGGAGCAGGAATCGGCAAAGGCTACTAGACATTGAATGCTTGGTGCGCACGGAACATAATTGTATAAGGCGCATGTCTGCTGAACCGATCTGACTGTACTCATGACATGAAAGAGGTCCAGACTCTTTTTTGGCGCGGACAAACCTAGCGCATACCTCAGATGGTGTCCTCGGCTGCGGTGCTAGCTTTGCTTGAGGCAGAAAGTTAAAATCTTACTGATGCATGGGATATGCATGGAGCCTGTGCTTTATTATCGTCTTCACCTCCAGCCTCCCTGCCAAAGTGCGGCCCCTTGCATTATCTCCTGGCTACAACGAGGCAGATCCTACGCAGAGCTGGAGTGCCTATGACCGGAAGGTCAACCAGTCCAAAGCAGTCTTGCGCGCCAAAGCCAAAGCCATATCTTCATTAGCGGTGGCGGCGGCGGTGGTGGTGGTTCTTGCAAAGCAGCAGCAGCAGCAGGCTCTTCTCACCTCACTGCTGCTGCTGATACTGATGTTGATAATGATGACGACCAGCTGTGCGCTGGCTCGCATTGTCGGTTGGCTCCAGAAGCGTTCTTCGCAAGGCCTCCATTCATAGACATCCATAGCGCCCCAAAGGGAGCAGAGCACGACTCAGACTGGTTACTCTGCTTGGACGGTCTTTGTTCAGCCATCGGGACACTGATCTTAGGATGTCAGGAGACCATGGAGGAGCAGGTAACGACTAGAATACAAACAGCTGGTGGCATGCCAGGTCTATTGATTGCCATGGACCACGTCGAGGCAGCAGTTGCTAATACCAGCCTGATGTCGGCATCCAGATGGCATCCAATGACTGGCAGCTGTTAGCATGCTTAGGTTGCTTAGTGGCGTCTGTGCATTCAGCAATAGGCACCACACCCAAAACACCCACATTCCAAACATGCCGAGGTTGACCCCCATCATTCTACAAACAATGCTAAACAATGATCATCAACTGATCCCTGACACAGGGCAAACTCGGCGGGTGTGTTGCTTGCTGCTGTACTGATACCAAGCACTCAGCTGACCCACTATCTACGAAGCAGCAGACTGTCTTTTAAAATCAGCAGAAAACAAACATGAGTTCAACATCCTACCTAACAAACTTACAATCCTGATCCGAGGCACTTGCTTGGGTGAAACGCGCGCTGAAACCAAACTTTCAAATCTATTGATCAGGCTCCCTCCCCAGATTTGTTCAAAGAGGAGGGCATAGTGCCGCTGTGAAACTTAGTGTTTCCGGCCATGTGTCTGCATCAGGAGCGTTTGCCACCCCAATGCTCTTGGTGGCTTGATAACAACTGCAGAGGATCAAAAGCAGGAGGACATACATATTGGACAATTATTGTAAGTTAAGGCAACTTGGGTGCTACTTGAATACCGGCTCATGCCAGCCGCTGAGTGAGACTTCAGGGTTGCTGTTTTTCTTGCTGCTCTATGTTGTCATGCAAGTACAGTGGCTTCAAGCCAAGCAGGCTCTCCTCTACTGCAGTCAGACATACAATCGCTGTTCTTTGTCACAGCTTGAGGTGCGGGGCCTATGGCACTTATTGCTATGGCATATCATGAAATGTATTAATAATAAAGACATACAATCAAACTAGAACAAACCCTGTGCTGTAAACAGCAAGTCCTGACAGTCAAATGACAGCATCCTGAGCAGCATGCCGCCTGTACTTTATGTTTACTTGATGTTTACTTGTGCTCAGCAGTATGATGTACCTTTAAGGAATGGAAAGCTTTACAGCACAATGACTTAGGTCAATAACACCTCAAATGGGGTACTCCGAGTCCCACAGAACAATGCTACAGCAGGGGTCAGAACAGAGAAAGGTTGATCATGAATAATTACTGGATTCTCAAATCACGGGGTTTACCATGGGGGAAAGATTCACACACGGGGGAAAAGTGGGGGCGGATAAGGATGAAAGAAAAGCGGAGCAACCGCAGCAGTCGCGCTTGGTAACCTGCGTGCCGACATAAAAGGGAGATACCGGTGTGTTGGAGGGGGAACTAAAGAGTGAGGAATGACTCAAGATGGACGGAAGAGCTTGGGGAATGTGGTCCCAGCACAATCATTAGTACATAACCCATAGGGGTGACGAGGATAGGAGATGACACCGGCAGTATTCTCACCTGGCTCTTACAGCATACTCCTGAGGTTGTCCAATGTGACAAGCACAAGCAATACAAGTGCTGTTCTGCAAGCTGGCAACGAGCCCCGCCCTTGTTTTTCCCCAGTAGACTCCCCTGCTGTAACCACAAGTCTCAGGGTTGCTGTACAGCTCCTGGGAGCATGTCAAGCATGCAGCTGGGTCTGTGGAGTTCAGGCAGGTGGAGCACTCATAGGCGGTCATGGGCCACATAGTTGTTTGGTTTCCACCTGTTATTATTGTATTGGTTACGTTGGACTGGCATTCTGCAGGGAGGGTGATGATGCCTGAAACCCAGCCTGCAGCACAAAGGCGGAAGCAGAATTGATTGTTCACCTAGTTTTCCTGCTAAGTAAGTTCAAGGCTTGCAGGCGAAACAGTTCAAGGCTTGCAGGCAAGAGACGGAAGTCTGTTGTGGCAGGTGAACATGACTAACTGCTCATATCATTCCTCTGCAAACGGAAGGTGCATTGCAGTGCCGTGTTGAGGCAACTAAGACAAGAGCAAGATCATTGATCATACACGTACTGTGGCAATACGACAGCATGCAACAGGTGGGCATGCTGTGGCCAGTCAATGCATCTACTCACAGGATCAGTACTGCAGAAGAGAGAGGATAGTGCTCCCATTCACGTGCTCAAGTGCTGTTGCTACGGAGGTAGCTGCTGTTCATTTAGCTGCTAGTGCTGCTGCTGCTAATGGTACTGCTGCTGCCAACGCTGCTGTTGTTGCTGGTGCTCTGCACTTGCGGCCCCTACTAGCAGGTTACTACCCGTACATTGATATTAGCATCTCAACCATCACCATCAGCAGCAGCAGTATTATTGTTGAATTCAAAGTTATGCCAAAGCAAAAAGTGCCACAGGCCCCGCACCTCAAGCTGTCACAAAGAACAGCGAGATAAAACATGATACAGGTTGTCTTCAACATGTATGACAACATATGCCTAGAAATGTAGCAGCAGCAGTCGCAGTCTCAGCAGGGCAGCTGACCCAGCCTTGCTGCATTTCCTCTTGCCCTTACTGCTCTTAGCCTTCCCTCATCCAGGGCCCCTTTTCCCAGTTCGACCCTCGATTTCTCTCCCTCCCTGCTCTGACTGCATCTTTGTCACTCAGCATCCGCATTTCCTGCTCAGTATTGCTGCTATTGCTACTTAGCTGGCAAGTATGTGAACGCAAAAATTCTGGCTGTGTCAGCTCTACCCCCAGAAACCGTTCCAAGCTCCCACGCTCAAGATGCCCATGATCTGCCCAATAGTCCTTCTGCTAAGAGTTGTCTAACCTGCCAATTAAAATGCGTGTCTTCAGAGATGAAGATACTGAGTGGGTATGTGATCTGCAGCTTGACAGATTTGAATCGAGTGAAGATGAAAGTTGTGGTAATGTTTCTAGTGATGAGTATGAGAACGAATTAGTTGAAGTTGATGATATTAGTCAGTTTGGTTTTTTGGAAGCCCCTTGAGCCTCGTGTTGGCTCCGGGTTTTTCTTTTTTCAAATGTAACATTCAAAAACCGTGCTCCCACTAGTACTTGCCTGTATCATTCCCAGGCCAAAAGGAAGGAGGTGTTGTCACGTTTGTCTTCAAGCTGCATGTATGTTGTGGCCAGCCATCTGTAGCGGTGCACACGCTAGGGTCTAAGGTGTACTCAGCAGGGGTCTCGCCATAGTAGGTATCAATTGTTAGGGGTAGTTTCACGCCGACTGGAGCACAGGCGTCAGCACTGGTAAGGCCCTCTGTACCAGAAGAAACCATGGCAATTGGGGTCATTGTGTCTCAGGGGTTGATTGGCAGCACAGTATGCGGCACAGCATGCGGCACAGCATGCAGCACAGTATGCGGCACAGCATGCAGCACAGCATGCAGCGCAGCATGCAGCACAGCATGCAGCACAGTATGCAGCACAGTATGCAGCGGAGTATGCAGCACAGTAGTACCCTCCTTGACAGCGTGGTCTTGTCAGCTCATGCTTCACAGAGTCCTGATCAAGATCTGGAGCCCAACTATGGCGAGTGAGATGAAGAGACACAGAAGATAGACCGGCTGGTATGCTATCTCTTTGAGTACGCCCCTCCAAGGGAGTCTATCCTTCCGTTTCACAGAAGGTAGAGCAACTGGGTCTGAGAACTGCTGCTGACAGTTCAGCATGACCATGTACTACTTGATGCCACAGATATTGCCCGTTCGTTTACTGTCTCAAAGATGCATGGACAGAGCAACATCAGCGACCTGCTCTGTCATGCACGGTACATGCTCCACTAACAAGTGATATGCAGTAATCATTCCGCAAAAACTGGTCTGTAAATGAGCTGCACCTGTTTCTGTAAATTATCTACCATTGATACCTTGCGGCCACTCTGCCAAGCAATCAGAATAGGATGCAAAACTGCTCAGATACTTACCTGGCATTGTTTCATTATGGTAAGCAATGCACCCTGTTCCGCACCCCTCAGCAGCAGAGCAGTAGGTCCAGCCTTGCCAGCCTGAAACCAGATAACACTGGTCCTCACAGTCCTGAGCTGATTGGACCAGGGCTGAAAGAGGCTGGGGCTGCTGCTGGGTGAGGTTGTCAGAGTAAGGGACTCTGTTGACGGACAGGATCAGGACGTCACCCATCATGTTGCCTGGGAAGCTTTCAACAGTTACAGCACCACTTGGGGTTACTGGGCCACTTGCAAGGCTGCCAGGTAGTAGTGTTGCTGCTGCTGACGCTGGCTCAGGTGCTGATAGACCTGCAGGAAAAGCTCATGGAAGTCAGCCTAACTTCCTGTGGCCATGTTTGGTCAAAGAAGGAGGGAGGCACCACCACCAGAACAGCAGCAGCCCACAACTCGTGAGGCCATGTTACATGGCAGTAATTCCTGCCATGGGTTGCTAGATTCAGATCTCGGACCCCACTGCTAAGAAATCTTGCCGCAAATTTCACAGCTTGACTACATTCCAAGTTGCAGTAGCACCTGCTGTAAGCTAGACTAGTTGCACACAGAAGCTTGACTCCTACTGCAGGCATTTGGCCACATCACTGCTGTTGCTGCCTCATTTAGAAAGAGAAAAAGAAGCACGGTTTGAATGTTACATTTGAAAAAAGAAAAACCCGGAGCCAACACGAGGCTCAAGGGGTTTCCAAAAAACCAAACTGACTAATATCATCAACTTCAACTAATTCGTTCTCATACTCATCACTAGAAACATTACCACAACTTTCATCTTCACTCGATTCAAATCTGGCAAGCTGCAGATCAAACACCCACTCAGTATCTTCATCTCTGAAGACATGCATTTTATGTACCAACTTCGCCAACATATGCTGCTTTGGATGACACATAAGCTTCCTTAAATCACCTTCACAGTAATCAAACAACTCACCAAACTCCGATCTGATTTCCTGGTAGGCAGGGCATTCCAGCATGAAATGCTTTTCATCCTCAACGGTATATGCCATGCATTTCCTACAATACCTCTGTGCCCTCACAGTACCACCATCAGCCCAACGTCCAGTCACAACACTCAGCCAGTGAGCTCCCACTCTAAACCTCATGAGATCAGCAAGATACTAGCATGAAGCACCAGCATGAAGGCCCACACAGGAGTATGAGGCATTGCTTTGTCTTTCCATGCTAAAGCTGTCTCCTTAATGTGTGTTCAATCTGCAACTGCAGAGAGTCAGATGCAAGTTTTGTCTTTTGCAGAAAGCATTGCATCCAGCCCAGTTTGCCAATTAGCAGAAGGCATGCAATAGCTGAGATGATGATTCTAGGAGATGCCCCATGCATGCTAGCCTCTTTCTGAAACATGTGCAGGGCCAACACCAGGCGTCCACTCACTCGCAGCTGAGGACTGGGGCTTGACCTGCTAGAGGTTGCTGGCGAGTACTCACTTGCTGCTTGAGGGTTAACCATAAGCCCAAACCCCAGGCCCTAATCCCTGCACCCTGAACCGTAACCCCTCCAGGAGGTATTGGATGAGGTTCTCACCTGGTAGAGGTTGAGTGACCACCTGCTGCTGGAGGGCAGCTAGGGTAACCAGTGCCAGCACTAGGACACATGGACAGTGGGGAAGCATAGGAGAAGGGTGCTGCTGCACCAGCAGGAATCCGCAGCAATGCTTGGGAGCTCTCTTCTGCGGTGCCCTCTGGTTGCTGCAGAATCCCAATGCAACTGCAACACGCAGGCTGTTTATGCTGATAGTTTTGCATATACTGTTGTCCCTGCAGCTGCTATGGGGAACTTCAGGCTTGAGAAAATTGCCCGAATGGGGTTGAATCTGATAGCAATCCCGTGTTTGGATTGCTCTTCAAGCGCTGGAATGGAAGTTCCCCTGATAGATGCAGTGCGCCGGTGCTTAGCTGCTGAGTCGCCCGCAGCTACTAGTATGCCCCGTGACCGTTATATATAGTTTGCCAAACTCTTGCCAAGGTTGCTAGTAGCCAGGAACGCACGGCCTTTGGAACAACCTGCTGAGCAATTGCCATTGAGACCCATTGACGGACAACTGGGTCTCACATTTCTGTGCAGAATATGGAGGAGATGCACCTGCTTGAACCTCCGGACCTGCAGCCAGGTAACGAATTGGCAGCTTCTGCACGTCTATGATAATGCACCACACTCAACGCGCAGCTATGGCGCCGGGGTCCTCCCGGTTGGCGCCGCCCAGCTATCCTTGGCACGAGGTAGGTTACAGAAGCTCCGCATGGGGGCCACAAGTGAGCAGCTCCGCCAGCTCCGTCCAATGTTTCCAGTATGTCAGAGGCACTCCCGGCCGCCGCGACGGCAGAGACCGCAGCAAGTGGAGTTTTACCCATGGCGCAATATACTGTTCCAAAGCAATAGCCTCAGGTAGAGCAAACTGTTCTACCGAAATGGATTGGAACTGGATTATTGCAGAGTTTAAGCAGGCAAGGTTCACAGAACTCTTTCGGGGATTGCTGCACAATGGATTCTAACGGTTACCTACCAAGTCTGATGGCCGTTGTACTGCCCTGGCCCAGTTACGCCGATAGCTGCTCTGCATGGCCGTAGCGGTTGTTGGACCGCAGTTGCCAACGCCGGACATCCTCAGTGGCTTCAGTCAACCAACGTGGAAGCGGCCAGTAGCTTCCTGAGCCTCGGCATGTGCTTTCAACAGCTAACATCAATCAATCAATCAAAACGCAAGACCAGCAATGCCAATGGCCAAACAAACCTAGGCCACAAACACAAGGCTCCTGATCACAATCACGAAGCCACACAACCGATGGTGGATTTGCCACACACAAGCTGAGGCTAGATGCAACGGCGTGCACACCAAGGGGAAACAAACACCACCACTAAAACCCAAAACCTGCTCCACTTCCATCACACATGGGTGGCGGGGAGGCAGCAGGATCAAGCACCACCCTAGTAGGGGCTGGAGGTGGCTCCCACCACCTAGGTACTGGTGAACCACCATCCTCCCAGCCACTGAAAGGCACCACATAGCGCTCCACATGCTTATCAATAGCTTGCTTAGTGCGCCTTCTACACCTCACTAACCGTTGGCTTTCCCAAGGGTGCGTAAGATCCCACAACCTCTTCCTCCAAGCACTCTTAATCTGACATGAAGCCTCCCAGCTCCCCTCATCTTGACCAAGCACCTTCAGATCAGCACACACGCATTTCTCCCAGGTATGGCGAGGCCTACCCACTGGCCTCGTCATGTCACCATGTAATGAAGAGAACAACGCAATATGCGGCAACCTGCCCTCCTCCATGCGGCCCACATGCCCCAGCCACCTCAGCCTATTTGCTGTGATGTATGCTGACAAGGTGGCTACCCCACATGATTTCCTGATATGCTCATTGGTGTGCCGATCTGACAGCCTGACCCCCAGGATGCTCCTAAGGCAGCTAGAGTGCACCCGCTCAAGCTTTTGCGATTGCACTTTGGTCAGGGACCAACACTCACTCCCGAACAGCAGAATTGGCAACACATATGCCTTGTAACACTTCACCTTCGTAGCCAATGACAGATGCTTGGTACCCCACATCTTTTCAAACTGCTTAAACCTCCCCACAGCCTTACCCCTCCTGAGATTCAACTCCACATCCAACCTGCCATCAGTCACAAGCACACTTCCCAAGTACTTGAACTGTGACACCTCTTTTACCACACCCTCACTGATAACCACCTCTGGTCCTTGCTGCACTGGCACATCCCCCTCCTTCCAATCCTTGTCAATGGACAGGATCTCAGTCTTGCTTGCATTGATGCGCAACCCAAGACTAGCAGCAACCTTGTCCATCACCTGCAGCATGACCACCAACTCCTCCCTGCTGGGACTTAGCAACACCATATCATCTGCATACAGCAGAACAGACAACAGCTCCACCCACCCACCACTACCACACCCATCACGCTCAAGTTTCCCATCTGCATGATAGGCTAGCTTCACCCCACATCCCTCCGGCATCTGAGCCATTGCCTGCCGAACCACAAAGTCCATGTAGATGTTGAACAGCAAGGGAGCAATGACACATCCCTGCCGCACCCCGCCATGCACATCAAACCACTCAGACACCACACCACCCATCCTAACAGCAGCCTGTGTGCCAGTATGCAAGTCCATCAGCAACTCTATCAGCTTTGTGTGTACCCCGTACACATGCAGGATGCGCCATAGCGTGTCTCGCGGTACAGAATCATATGCCTTACGCAAATCCACAAAAGCCATGAATAGAGGCTGATCGAATGCTACAGACTTAGAGATGACCTGGCGTATGGTGAACAGAGCATCAGTGAGGCCCCTCCCCTTCCTAAAAGCAGACTGGTTATCAAGCAGTTGTGCATCGATATGAGAACTGATCTTAGCCAAAATGACCAAGACATACACCTTCCCCGGTATACTTAGCAAGCTTATCCCCCTATAGCTATCTCTCACTTTGCGCTCTCCTTTGCCTTTATACAGTGCCACCAACAGTGCACGTTTCCACTCCACTGGCGCTTTCCCTGACTCCCACACCGCCACAATGACCCTGTGCAACCATTTCAGCATGGTCCCACTGAGCTTTAGCATAGGCGCTGCGATACCATCAACCCCAGGAGCTGCCCCATTACGACAGGCAAAGACAGCTTCTTCAACCTCCTGCACAGTAGGTGGCTGAGCTGCTGCTTCACTCTGCTGGTTTGCACCTTGCCCTGCCTCCATCTTCTGCACTAACTCCTCAATGGTCTGCTGCATTTGCTGGTCGAGCTTGGCAGGGCAGTTGAGGACATCAGCAAAGTGCTCAGCAAAGCACTTCACCACCTAACATGCAATAGTTTTTCAGTCAAACGCCCACCAGTCAAACGCCCACCATCAGGGACTCAGAAGATGACAGTGAGGAAAAAACACACATAAGTGTAGGACGGTGTTGTGTGTTTTCTGGCAACACTCTTACTATGGCCTTATGCTCAATCAAGTCACAGTTGGCCACAATGCATTATTCACTCTGCATGGGCTTTGATAGCGCTGTGTGCATGTCACATGTTCATGGAATTCCCGTGCATATTAGCAGCCACTATAGTATGAGCAGCAGGGGCCTCTATTACATTTGGCTATACAAGGGGTATTACAGCAATCACAGCCATATGATAGCCATTACAGTGGCTTTACATACATTACACTGTAACAATTGTAATGCATGTTATAAGCTGCTATAAGTTTGGCCTGTAACGTTTGTAAGCTGCTGTAGCGGCATGCACGACCGTACAGCAAAGCACTCTCTCTCTCTCTCACGCTACAGCATATCATTACATCTGCTCTTGCTGAAATAACTTCGAGAGTACAGTCTTCGTTTTTAAGCAAAACTTTGTTTTGCCTTCCAAGGTTACTAAGATGAGGCTTGTCATGCACTGCTTTTGCACTGCCAAATTTAGCAGGTGCGCATGTGCTGAAACATTTAGCAGGGCTGCACATTCATAGCAGGTAGCGGCGCCATTCTTTCTCTTGCTCCAGAAGCCCAGCAGTTTGGTGTCAGTTGGTTTGCACTATTTTCTCCAAGCTGTGGACCAGCATAGAGTGGGCACCGAAGTGTTTGATTTTGTTCAATCAACCTCACCGCCATCCCCTACTCAAACAATGCCTTCGGCGCCATGAATATTTCCATTCTTGGTATCACAGGTGTTACAAAGCTCCTGAGAGCATTGGCCGCCCAGGCGCTCCTGACTATGAGACCTGGTACCTCACCTTGAATCAAGCAGCAGAAGTGTGTCAAGCTGTTTGAGATGAAGGTGATGGCTCACAAGAGTGCAAGCACCTTCTAGCATCACCATTTGTCAGCATCGGTCAGGCTGGGGCAGAGACAGAGATAACTACGCAGAGAAGGGCCCGGACTAATCCCTTCTTGCATACGTTATTAAGGGAGTGGGCCCTTATCTAATATAGATGGGCCCACTACCATTCGGAGCCCAGAACACATAAGCGGGTGAGTAAATTACCCACCCGACGATGTTATTTGGGTGGATGGGTGTGGCATACTAGAGTGATTTGCCAGCAGCAATAGCCAACCATGCCTATTTCGGCATGTGTGCTGCATCATCCAAGTTGATGCTGTTTGTGGGCCGGGGGTTAGGCAATGCAGTAATCGTCCATTGTTACTTTCTTTTACTTGCTCTACAACTTCACGTGTTGCTTGTCAGCTTGCTTCGTTCCCTAAGTTATGTATTCCTCTGCTGCTTTGAGCCTGCAATAATTGTAATGCATTATTTCCCAGTGCATGGCCACTCTGCAGACCAGCCGCTCAGTCCATTCAGTGGACTTGTTGACGTGAGTTCCCTGGATACTACAATGGCCATTTCATCTTGATGGTTGAGCCGTGGCAGATCGCTTCTCCGTGTGTGAACAGTATAACGGTTTAGTGTAATAAACTGGAGGATTGTTTGAAGTGGTATCGGATATCGTCCAATTGATTGTTCTAACGGACCAGACGTGGGGCCTTTGGCTTGTGTTTGCGTGCAAAAGCGGGTGGCACATTAGTGAAGCATGACAGAGGTCTAAGTTATTGTGCCTGAAGGTTGTATGTTAGTGTTGGGCAGTATTAATATCTTATATCATGTACCTAGCACTGGAATGATTGTACATTCTGAGTACTATGCGCCGCTTGCTGCTAGTGGTATCTAGGCACCATTGACTATTAGTTGGGTGCATGCACGCCCATGCAACTTCTACATGGGTGCCTGTGATGTGGCAATGGGTGCATGTAATGTGGCAATGGGGAACTAAACACCCATTATAGCAATCTGTGTAACCTGAAACGTGTGTCCGCTCGTTACGGTGCTGCTATCACTGTCGGAAGTGCTGAGCTGATGAATAAGCAATTCGCAAGTAGTTCATTATCTTCCCGAGGAACTAAGATCTCACTAGGCTGTAGTCCCCACTGCATGCGCTGCGGTCAAAGAACAGCACTAGTGCTAAGTGTATGGAGGTTAGAACCTACATCACTGATCACTGCTGATCACGACATGGTAATACCTATAAGCTCATCATGGTAGACCATTCCTTGACTGCTTCCCACTCCTTTATGGTCAGCCGGTAGAAGGCGGCCCTGATGAGCACTCTTCAGTTTAATGACCCCACCCCACGTGTCGTTGCTAGCCCAGTTGGCTGGTTTTGTAACGGGGCTTAATTGAAGGGTACAAGCTAAGGCCCTGCCTGGCCTAACGTTGCCTCAACATTGTGTCTGTTTACCAGGACAGCACGCTTCCATGTGCACCGAGTACCCCGCCTGTCCTCATGGTCAAGAACTGCTTAATATGGATGGTTGAAGGGTAGCTTTCCCGGTCCCCTGGAGGCTCAGACTTCTTTGTTTATATATCTATAAACATGAATGGTGAATGAAGACATGAGATTGGAACTTCTTTGCGTAGTTCTCGGCTCTCTCTCTCTTTCTCTGGATGGTGGCAGCTCAACCCGGGCGCTATGCTAATACTAGTATGTGACTCAATAGATCACTGCACAGCTTTCGGGCCCTAATAATATAGACTAGTACTACTGCAAGTGCTTGGGCTAGGTTTCACTATGGACGACTCACAGTTAAAGTTATCATTATTGGGCCCTTCCGGCCACACAGGGCCCTGGCTTACAGTTCCAGTCATAGCGAGGTTGATTCTTTCCCCGCCGCTGGCAGCATCCTCGGAGACCGCTGAAACCAACCGCCGATCAGCAGCCTGCATGCCCGAGGTCAGCCGTTGCAAGATGGCTTGCGGCCATCGACACTCACTGCTGCCAAGGTTACAACCCTCTGGTCCGTTGGGCCGCCGTCGCCACCGGGTACCCGGTACCGAGACTTGTAGACCGGAGGTAGGGCCGGCCGGCCGGGCAAGCAATTGCCCTGCCGGCCAAGCTTCTTTCCCCGGGAATTTGCTGGCCGGTTGGCTCATGTTGCCAAGTGGAAGCACACGTGAAGGTCACTCGAGGTAGTGGTCGAGCGACTCCGTATCATAAGGAAGGGGGCCATGCCCCGGGTTGGCCGTTCGAGCAGCCGAGTACATATATACATCCGTAGGAGATCACCTGACTGTGTGGATCCGAGGGACTCTACCGGTAGGTCCACGGGGCTCACGCAGTGCCTAAAAGAAACCTAGTCACCCTGATGCGGGCTGCAAAAGGACCGACCAGCTAAGAAAGTCGAGCGAACGACACTACTTTTGAGCGGTTTCAGCCGGCAACCAAAGGGATCTGTGGCTTTGCAAGCCTGTTACTTAATCGGCTTACTAGCTGCCAGCAGCCTAGCCAGTGACCAGTCACACTGTTTACACACTGTCAACCTCCGCCCTGGCAGTAACCCGCCTATCATCCTGCAAGTAGCCTGCTAACGGCATCCAGACAATGCTTTCACAGAGGTTTGATCTGCTACGCGCGGTGGCACTGCTGGTATTCTTTTGTCAGCAGACTGCATTATCGTCAGCTCAGGCAAATGGTGAGTGCGGAGCCTCGGCATGTGGCGTGATCCATACCTGGTGCTTAGTACTCAGTACTGCCAGTGGCAGTAGTGCATCCACATACAGCATAGCAGGTGCAACGGGCCCTGGGCAGGTTCTAGTAGCAACCGGTCTGTTTACTGCAGTGCGGACAACCCCAGCATGGAGCTGGTTGCTACACCTAGTGGACAGACTTAAACTTAGTACTGATGATAACAGACAATACTTTTAGCATAGTTGCTTCAGTCAGCGTCCTCGCAATAGCGTACTAGCTGCCTTCACCTTCCATGGCAGGGGATTTATAACGTCATTATTATTACATTTCATGATATGCCATAGCAATAAGTGCCATAGGCCCCGCACCTCAAGCTGTCACAAAGAGCAGCGAGGTGGAACAGAATACGGGTAAACTTCGACATGTATGACAATATATGCATGCCTAAACATGAGGTCCAGCAGCTAGGTCAAAATCACCCAAAACCTCCACTGCCCCAATGGGGGTAAGAGCCTCCCTCCTACTTGAGAAAGCAAGGAGGGCTTGTAAGCCCGGGTGCAAGCAATAGTTGGTAACAAACCCCATTGGTTGGACCTCACGCCACATCAGAAGGGTGAGCATAAGCATTCCTAATCTTCCAAGCAGCTGCAACATATTTAGCTATACACTTAAATGCATGCTTGAAAGGGCCATATACTAAGCCAGACTCCTCATCGACGTCTACACCCCAGAACTCTTCATTAAGCATGCTATGCAGCTTCTCCTCATCAGATTTGCCATCCAATATCTGACATTTTGCAGCAACATCAGGGTCAGAAGTCCCACAGCTTTTGCCTTTGTGCCTGGTAAACAGGACAGTCAAACAAGAAGTGTTCAGGAGACTCAACTTCACCTCCCAATTCAGGGCCAAGATCACAGGACTTGCAGCACTCCCTATGTGCACTTTGCCTGCTAGCGCTCTGCCTACCGAATTTTGCTGTCATAGCGTTGAGAGGAAGAATACCTGCACGCAGCTGCATAATGAGTTCCATGCCTTTGCTCAGAGGGCCTGTGCACAGATATGGCTGCGGCTTGAAATAATTGATATCGTCATTGTAATGCTGCATATATGTCGCTAAAGTAGATTTATTCCTAGCACCCTCCTCCTGAACAGCCCTGTCTCTTTCATATATACTCCACCTGACATATGCCCTAAAGCTAGGTAGGTGTCCCTCTCTCACTCTTGCTTGTAAGGTTTCCTCCTGCATGCCTAGTTCAGCCCTGAGTTTATTGAACCTCTTCTGCCAAGAAGTATAATTCCTGTGGCTTGGCCAAGATGCTTCAAGTGCCTGCCTGCTAAAGCTAGTAGTATCCTTTTGCTGTAATTTGAACCACCATTCAACCTTCCTCTGGTCCAACCAGCTAGATAGAGGTCTAACACCAGCTTCTGCCCTCAATACCTCATGGCAGATGTTTGGCTTGCAATGCAGTGATCTCTTCAAAACCTCTATTTGGATCTTAGACTCTATGGTATTTGTCTGCTGGGATGATGCCCACCATACCTCAGAACCATACTCAACCCTTGGTCTTATCAAAGCCAGCAGCATGGCTCTCTTAACCTCAAAGCTTACATGACGATTCTGGAAGAATGTTTGCAATGCATTAATGGAGGCTGTAGCTTTTTCAATCATACCTGCAATGTGAGCGTCCCATTTGCAATCACTAGTGAAAACAATCCCCAAGTATGTATATGCATCTAGTACTGGCAAATTCTCACTGCTAAAACTTACCTTTGGGGACTCTTTATTGGGGGGCAAAGGACCAAACACAACAACAGCACTTTTAGTTGGGCTCAGCTTAAAACGCCACTTACGACTGTAGGCATGAATCGTGTCAGCCATCTTCTGAAGCTCTTCCTGCGATTCTGCAAGCCCTACAAGGTCGTCAGCGAGCATTAGTGCTACCAACTTTGATCTACCTTCAATGTTACTCTCATCAGCCCTTCCTATGCCCTGTTCCCCACTACCACTATTATCTACCTCTTTTGGTAGGGGAACCCCCGGGTGCTTTTCCCATATCTCTTTTAGGAGACCGTTGATGAACAAAGTATACAACAGTGGTGATAGCGGGTCCCCTTCCGCTAAGCCTAAATCGCTAGAAAAGTATTCTGATGACTCTCCATTATGCAAGGCACATCTAGAGAGGCTATCGTATAGATGTACAAGAACCCTAAACATCTTACCCCTAATGCCCATCTCCCAGAGCTTGTACCAGAGCCCGTCCCGCCAGACTGATGGGAAAGCTTTGACCACATCTACAAACAGTGCGTACGTCCGGAGTCCTGCACGCATTCGTCCGGATGTGACTGCATGCAATGTCCAGACATGATCAATGCAGCCTCTGCCTGGCCGGTACCCATTCTGGCTCTCGTGAAGGAGTCCCTTTGCTTCAGCAAAATTAGTTACCCTATTGTTGATGATCTTGGTATAAACCTTGTCTACTACGCTTAGCAGCGTTATCCCCCGGTAATTATTACCATCTTCCTTATCCCCTTTCTTAAAAAGGCTGACTATTACCCCAGGGCGTTGGAAGGTGCATTCATGCTCCCAGACCTTCTGATACATGCATAGGAGCATGTCTGTCATGGGTTCCCCGCCATACTTTAAAAGTTCAGCAGAAGTGTTCTCTAGAGGACTACCCGCTTTGCCTGATTTGAGGACTACCCGCTTTGCCCGCTTTGCCTGATTTGTTTGATTTGATTTATAACGTCAATCAGAATCCATAGATCGTTCTTGCAGTCTGGTCTAGCAGATGGTGACTAGGCAGCGATGCTAGCTGCAAAGCCTCCTGGCTTTCAACCATCGCAGATCTTGTGCCTTCTGCAACCTACGTGCCCATTTAATGTCTAGGTTTGGACAAAAAGGGCAGTCAGCACCTGGCATTCTTCAAGTTACATGCTGCAGTGAAATTGCTAGAGTCAGATGCATTTCCCACTACTTGCTGTTGTAACAGGAACGGCTACAGGAGGCAATGTCACCATCAGCACAGCAACGCCAGTACTTACAGGAGGCAAAGTCATCAATACTCGCATCTCAGGGAACCTGAAGGGAGACGTGCTGATCCTGTCTGTCAACAGAGTTCCTTTCTCTACTGGAGCTTTTTTCGGAACCGTCGCAGCACTGGTCCAAACAGCTCAGGACTGTGAAGACCATTGCAGTGTTGTGTCAGGGTGTCAAGGCTGGTCCTACTGCTCTCCTGCTGAGGGGTGTGGTTCTGGATGCAAGGCGTACCATGAGAAGACTGGCCCACGTAAGCTGTCACAAGACTATTTTCACGGGCATGTGTGGTCAGTCGCCAAAGAGCAAACTTACGTTTCAATTGAAAATAAGCAGAGAGCCTAAAGAGAGTCAGAGAGAACTACGCAGGGAAGGGGGGAAGTCCCTTCTGCATAGGTTAAGGGAGTGGGCCGCTTATGCATAGGCAAACTAGATATAGCCTTTGTGACATAAAGTGATCTTTGCAGCTGACCACCATGATGTGAACCTGTTTTCTTTTTTTTGTTGCACTATGAGCTGAAGGGGCCTATTACATTTTGCCTTTACACGGCATTACATGGCTTTACACGGGTTTTGACTGGTTTACAGGCAATTTACATGGAATTACATGTAAAGCTGTGTAATTGATGTAACTGATGTAACAAAGGCTTGTAAAAAGTGTAAACTGCATGTAAGTGATGTAACTGATGTAAAGGCCATGTAAACAAGATGTAAATTAGGTGTAACATAGATGTAACATAGTGTAACAATTGTAAAGCAACAATGGACTCTGGTTTACATATGAAGCACATTACACAGCAAGCAATGGCCCTATTGCATCCTGGGCAAACCACCATTCAACCCCGTCACGCTTTACTGCAACTAGTCTGTTCAACCTCATGTATCAAAGATACACATATGGTGGCACATGTATTTCCACAGGCACTGTCAATGAATGCAATATAGTAACATAATGTAGACTGGGCAAAACCATCATTCAAACCATGGAAACCCCACTCTGCAATTCTGTTTGACTTCAACTGTAAAAGATAGCCATATTACGTCAGATGCATGTGCAAAAGCCACCTTGAGTAAAACCTATGCACACATGCCATGTGCATTGGCTTTGGTTTGTGCTGTTTTCATTCCATGTGTCTCTGATATGAGTTGGCTAGTCTCCAACGCTGCTAGCACATGCACCTAAGCTTCCTACAAATGCTGTCAATTCCGTGTTCAGTTCCATCTGTCGTGGCAAAAAAGAGAAGAAGAACAGGTACGCCAGACTAGTTGAAAAATTGTATCTGTCATGGCATCTGCTTTTTCATTCAGTGTCGGCCAAGCTGCACTCCTCCCCAATGGAGTTGCTTTGTACATTCTGCCTTGCATACGACCTGTACTGGAAACTCCTGCAACGCGGTCCCTAGCATTATGTCAGGAAAAGGCACCACAGCCACTCAACCTCCCCAATTCGACTTGCACTGCACCTATATGAGGTGACATGGGGATGTGTCATGGGCGCTGCCAACGCCGGACAGCCTTCTTTGCTGCCATGTGTAAGGGTTGCACATGCATGTTACTTGGCGCATTGGCCACCCCTCACCTATTCCCGAGACCTTGATTGAAAGACCAGGCTTGGCAGATCCCTTAAAGGCGTAACCCATACCTCGCAATTTGGCTAGGAACTGCTACTGGCAGGAGCCGGAGTGTTGCTTGAATGCTGATGCGTGGAACTATGAGCTAGTCTGGATCTACAGCTCGTTTCTTGAAGGTCATAGTCCAAAGGAGCTTCGCCTGTACTCAGGCCCAGAAGATGATCATGGCCAACTCCAACTGCCCAGCACTTACCCCGCTTGTTTAATGTTCAGTTGTCTTCCCAAGGTGGACGGTGCATAGACGTTGGCAGCCAAGGCCGTCTTCGGAAGCTATGCATCTCCAGCAACCACAAGGACTCCGATAGTTGTCTCCGTTCACCAGTAGCCTGCTTCCACACAGGTCAAGCATGCTCACTGCCCGACTTTATCAACCGTGATCCCCTGGCCCTGCGCGTCATTGCCAGGGCCATGACAACAATCACGCAGCAATCAAATTCCCATGAAGTAAAGCAGGACGAGCTTATCGCAACCTCTGAGCTGCATGCGCGACTTAGGCATGCAGGGCAGGGTTGCTTTGTGAGTGCAACCTTTGCCTTCCCACGAATGGACAGTTTGTAGGCATGCGAAGTCTGAAACACATAGTATAGCATGAAGGCAGTCTCCGCGATACAAGCCAAGCACTTCGCCTGCCCCGAGACCACATTACTAATCTCACGCTGAGAGTTTTAGTAATGTTGCGTGCCTCCATTTGAGACAAAGCCAGGCCTTTCCGTCATGGCTAATGGCGTTGGGTGATGTCAACGCATGCCTACCTTCCGTCAAGAGCATGCAGCATTTCAGGTGGTTGTCCTGGTTGTTGATCCGAACCGCCTGTTTCACCAGTCTTTGAAAAAAAAAGATGCATCCGTCGCAAGTGAGGTGGAGGCTTGCTGCATTCTTGCAAGTGAAGTATGAGGAGTGTCCGTGCAAGTCCAGATGGAGTGATAGCCTACTTACTC
Organism: Pseudopediastrum boryanum; assembly: GCA_963556185.1. Classification (NCBI taxonomy): domain Eukaryota; kingdom Viridiplantae; phylum Chlorophyta; class Chlorophyceae; order Sphaeropleales; family Hydrodictyaceae; genus Pseudopediastrum; species Pseudopediastrum boryanum. The sequence goes on from OY744504.1 coordinate 1,647,588, forward strand.
TGCCATGAGAGATTGAGGGAGCAACTCGCACGAGGTGTGAGCAGGCCCAAAGGATAATCCAGAAGACATGGAGGCTCCCTGCCTGGATGCAAGGTATGTCAGTCCGGACCAAGAGTGTAGAGCATGTCGCAAGCCCGGTGTATGCAAAAGTATCGCTTCGCCCCTCCCCATGCCCTGCGCTAGCTCTAGTTGCAAGGTGGTCTGTCTGCCAGCGTCAACTTGCCCTTCTCTGATACCTTCGAATTATGTTGATTAGTTTTCGCGTCAGTGTCGATCAGTCTCTGCGTCATTACCAGCACTTTCGAATTATGCCTAATTGGTGACAGCAAGGAAGGGCTGGGTTTGGCATTCAAACTTGTAGTCCTGGAATAGCCCAGGCTTTGGCAGCTGCAGCACTTTACTTGTCAGGACTGTTGGACGGGCAAGGGCTCCATAGCCTGCGTTATATTTCTGTTTGTCAAGGCCTTTAACAGCCAGCGAGGGTGGGTTTCTGAGGGTGGGTTGCTGATTGTGACCATTCTGCTTGCAAGAGTGTGTGGCTGAAAGCTCTAATGCAGATGCCATCATTGCACTGCAGGTGGACCCTTTTTGGGGTGTGCATGTGCCTATCTGGACTGGCGTGAATGGATATCAAGGACCTGATACAAATCATTCTGTAAGAAGATTCAAGAGAATGAAGTGGACATGTAAGAGCAAGTAAGTCAATTGCCCTGATAGGACTGCATGGGCATGGTGGACATTGAACAATTCTGAACACCTGGGGTCTACTGCTCCTTCTGCTGAAGCTGCTGAAGTGTTTTGGAGTGTTTCAAGCACTGTCTGATGGGACTTCCCCAACTTCTAGTGAACTGAGGGTCAAGTGTGTGTCTGGCAGGGGATTGTCATCTTATGCAATTAACCTGTCAGTAGTCACATTATTTTAAGCGGATAGTCATGGCTGTGAACTGTTAGACAGTGGGAGACTGTGCCTGCCACTTTTGTAACTACGTAACTGCTGTTTGTGCAAGTTATGCTGCTGCTGTTCGAGAAGTGGTTGCTGTTGTGAAGGTGCTGCTGATGAACCTTTTGCATCTGTACTGCGGACATTGAGACTGTGCTGCTCATGCTGCTTGCTGGCCACTGTGGAGGCTGTGTTGCTGTTGCTGAAGGAGCTTTACTGCTTGTGGAGAGATTGAGACTGCACTGCTGGGAGCTAGCCTTGTCCATCATGATGTATCTTGACCACCCTGTGAGACTGCTGTAATACTACAGTGCTGCTGCGATTGCATGATTTTTTTGTAGTGTCCTGACGCTGGTCAGAGGGTCCTGCTGCTTATGCTGCCGCCTTAACCAACCTCAATAGTGCCGCTGTCCTGTTGGTGTGAAGTGTCCTGCTGCTGTCGACACTGCTTTCTTGGTTCTGCTGCTGTTGCTGCTGTTTTTTTGCAGGCAAGCCAAGCACACTGCTGTCCAGGACAGAGAGGGTCGCAGCGGACAGCAGGATAGTGTGGATTGCATAGCAGTGCGCTCATTGGCCCTTCTGGAGACGCCAACGTTTTGGGTTGGAAGTGTTTGTGGTTGGTGTTGTGGTGATAGCTCTACTGGAGAATAGTGTGGCGGTGGGCAGCCTGCATGATGGGTCAGGTGTAGACATGTCCATGTGTGTCATGTGCTGAGAATTGGCAGACATCATGATAGACTTGCATATGTTGAGTGCGTCAAACTATGATCTGGAGTTGGCTGGTATGTGTTGGGCTACCGATGGTTGCTTGTGAGCCCATAGTGCAACATATGATGTGGATTGTTTCTTCAGGTTTTTTGCCTGAATTCCTTAGTTATTGGATGGGCAGGTTGCCTTTGCTAACCTTGAAGTAATTCATCATACTATGGACCATGGCTTGCCTTCTTTGCAGCCGCTCAGTAGTGTGCATAGTGTCTGCTGCATTGGCTATGGGGTCTGATGCATTTGTGGCTGTCGTATTGCGTTGGCACAGACCCCTTGCTACAGCACTGCAAATGATGGTCTCAGGCTGGCGTACCAGTTTAGCACTGGCCAGGCAATATACGGTGAGGGCATTGGATGGATATTGCATGGCTGCATTGTGTGGCAACCATGATGCTTGGGTCCTTCACCAATCATATTAGATGTATGTCATGTGACGGGCGCTGCACAATGCGAGGGTTGTGCAGTGATCTATCTCATAATTAAGTGTATCAGACAATGCTTGTATTATGATGGATGGCTGGACGGCTGCGGGTGACTGGCTGGCTGCATGGAAATGATTGTCGGCTTCAAGGCAATGTGTAATCGTATTGGTACATGGAGAATTACGTAGATTACATGGCATATTACATCTTGGGTGAGGATTACATCCTTTTACACGATATTACATGAGTTACATCAGTTACACGGCCATTTACATCTTGGGGAGATTACATTTGGGTGCAATTTACATTTGTAACTGCAAAAGGCGGGGCCCTGTTACACTGTGTAATGTGTCTTAGCTGTTACCAATTACCAATTACCAAATGGCCCTGTCAAAGCAGGGCGCCGGTGGGGGCAGCGCCACCCACAAGGAGCCAACTTAGGCTCCAACGGCATACTCAAGTTCCTGTCCAAGCTGAAATAATGGCTGCCACCAGCCCCCCCTAAATCCCTTGCTAGCCAATGTATGTCAGGCCAGCCCATTTCGACTTGCCATGTGCTGACCAGTTGACCCAGTCAACAGCAAACCAAGCAGTTTTATGCCTTGCTCAGGGCTACATGGGGTATTTACACTGGTTTACACTGATTTTCAGGACTTTACACCCCGTTTACACCTGTTACATCTCCCTGTTACATGTAAAGCAGGGGCCAATTACAAATGTTACATGACTTTATATGCCTCTACACCGTTTACACGGTATTACATGTAACATGCGTGTAACAAATGTACGATTACGATTACGATTACATCATGGCCCCTCAAAGGGGGCGCCCGTACGGAGCCAACCTAGGCTCCATGGGCAGAAATACTGGAATGTATTATCTAGGCTCTCAGCCCGTGTAACAGGGCCTTCTTTTACAAATGTAATACCCCTGTTCTGCTCATAGTGTTGGAGGCTTGGCCAGCTGGCAACTTTCGGAGGTGGCATTCAGGTACGGCGATCCGGTCTCGCTATCCCCTTATGGATTGGGGTTTAGCTCTTGCATTTATTCGTCCTTTTCAAGCTGCAATGAGTCCACTGCAGTGCATGCTGGAATTGGTGTAAGGATTAACGGAGGGTCCCATTGGTGTAAGGTTTACACTAGGCCAGCCTACCATAGGATAGTTATATCCGTGCATGCTGGAATTGCAGCAGCCAGTCGGCCATTCATGTCTGTCTCTTGCATACTTATGAATTCTGAAGAAGTTAGTGTTATCTTTAGTTGCAAACAATTTGCTCCATTTTGTATATGAATTCAAACTCCTAGATAATGCTTTCTTCCTCACATCTACCTGTGCTCCCTGTGCTGTGGGCAGCGCACAGTCAGAAAGATTGCAGAGGCTAATGGACAGGAACTTGAGTATGCCGTTGGCGCCTAAGTTGGCTCCTTGGCTCCACCGGCGCCCCGCTTTGACGGGGCCATTTGGTAATTGGTAATTGGTAATTGGTAATGTTTTGAAATTACAATGTCCCCTATGCACTGGAGCAGAGCTGCCTGCAAGCCATCCCCCTCTACCACAGCACAGTGTGCGTCAAATCTTGTCCATTCCCAATCACAATCAACTGTTCGTCAAGCTCTACCTTCAATGAGACTATGGTTGCTTTGTCACTGATGAGGCACTTAGAACGGAGCCACTACTGAACAGTACAATGACTGGAAGCACTTTCACTGCACAGAATGATACCAACACCACATTTTATACAAGGTGCTTGAATTTTCTTGGTTCCTCCCTGTAGGTCGCATTGGCAATTCCCGGGGTTGTACCCCGCAGGGTACAGGCCTGCCCCTTCAGACTGATTCCTACTATGATGGCAGCCTGGACGACTACACTCCAGACCCCAGCGTGTGTACTGACGACTCATGGCCCCAGTTCACATGTACCTTGAAGACAAATTTAAATGTCAGTTCACCACCTTCCCTAGATCCAGAGGGTTCAGGTATGTACATGTTGTAGGCCGCAATTGGTAGCTGCAATGCACAGTGTATGCTGCCCTCTCCATAGACAGCCCCACCTCGGATAAAGGCAGTTCTTCCCACCTATCTGTGCCCCTAATCTGCAATCTTACATCTTCCTGCTGTGCTTGGGGAGGCTTTTGGCATGCCATAGATTTGGCTCTTGCAAACCCTATTTGCAAGTAATCCGTGCAAAGTAATCTGTATCCGTGTCTCCATCAATGCAGGTTGGGAGTCAGGTACCATCACTCTTCCCTCAGAGTGCAAAAGCAGCACCAAGTGGCCCATGACTGCCTATGAATGCTCCACCTGCCTGGAGTCCAGTGACCCCACAAGCTGCCTGGAATGCTCCAAGAACCTTTACACATATGAAGGTGGCTCTTGTGGTTACGACAGAGCGGCTTACTGGGGAGAGACCAAGGCAGATAAAATTCAATTTCTACAGAGGCAGACATGTGTTGCTTGCTCTTGCTTAAAAGATTCCAAAAAAGATGACAGGAATAAGTAAGTTGTGTGGCTTTAGGCAGCCCCATGGTCTATCATAGCATGTTAACTAACCAAGATACATCATGCTATGCTTGGAGAGTCTCTCACAATGCATGTGCCATGCAGAAATAGGGCACAATCTTAAAGTGCATGCAATATCAATGTAACATTGGATCACTAATCAGATGGGAAGTGCAGAGAGTTTGAGAGCATTAGGACGACTTTGAACGCCTTAAACAGAAACAATTAATTCCTGGAAAATGTCGTGTTGTATGATCCAAAAAAGGACATGTCCGGGCAAGGATTGCAAGACTCTAGGTCTTGGATGGCTTTTAGGAATTAGCTGAAGGTGGCTTATCTCAGTAGCTCTGATCCCCAGCAGCAAGAAGTGAGTACCGTAGGTTTGGTCTACTGCAGGTAGCATTGATGGATGTTAGTTTGCCAGTTGCTTTATGTGTGCATGTAGTACTACATCCCATTGTTGACTCGAAGGCCTTGCTAAGATAGTTTCAGAGCTCTTTAGGATCTAAATTGGGTGGTGATTGCAGCCTGTTTTGCCCCATGATCGTACCACAGGTGTTATGAAGCTACCAAGGACATTGGGCGTATGTTTACAGGGCCTCCTGACAATTCCACCTGGCCTGATACTTTGGAGAAAGCAGCTGCACTATGCTAAAACAGATAATCAATGGCCTGCTGTGTCCACAGAGGGGAAAGCAGCACTTCTTATCAGCGTGGCAAGCAGGGGATCCCTGAGGCAAAGATGTTGGCAGGGGCGCTACCCAGACAAAGGAGTTGCAGGGTTGGCATGGGATTTGTTGTTACTAGTATAGTGTTAGGTCCTCCCAGGATCTATGGCCATATCGCGTTGCATAGCCTGGGCAGATTACTTTGTTGCATGTAAACAGTATAGGGGGCTTTCTTGTATATATAGCACTGGATGAGTGAAGTTATGGATTACCTGGACTGTTGTTCCGGACCAGGGGCTGTCTGGCTTGCGTTTGCTGGCAACAGCTAGCGGGCCAGGTGTGTGCAACTTGTGAAGTATCAGGTCAACATATGCCTGTAGATGTGTTCTGTGGTGTTTCCTGTATGTTCCGTTGAGTCTTAGGAGATTCAAGATGGGTCTGGTCGGTTTATACGACTCTAGCTGCCTTGCTTGGTGCAGCCGCACGTTAATTTGTTTGTCATTCATCGTTGTGCAATGCATAATGTATCCGCATGCATGGGAATCGGATCGTATCCTGTCATTCTTGTGCATTTGCCGGCAGGAATGATTGCGTCCTGTGAGTACTGTGCACTCATCGCTGGTAGGCACCATTGATCAGTTGGGTTCATGCAGTGGAACAATTCCAACAGTGTTTTGCCTGTCATATATAATGTGTCGATGGGGCACCACACACTTCTAGCAAGCTTTGTAAACTCAGTATTTGTTTGGCTGGTACTGTCTCTTAGCAAATGCTGCTTTGGATGCCATGGGTCAGATGGCGCTTGTTGCCCTGCTTATTTCTAGTGTGGGCATGCTCAGTGGGGCCGAGCTCTCGGCTGGCTGCTTTGCTCAAAGCTGCTGGCGTTGATTTGCGACTCGGAGATCCAGATTTGCATGCAGACTTAGCTGCTTCTGCAAATTGCTTCAGCTCTCATTTGCCAGGTCTGTGAGTGTTGTGACTGGACGTTGGGCTGATGGTGGTACTGTGAGGGCACAGAGGTACTGTAGGAAATGCATGGCATATACCGTTGAGGATGAAAAGCATTTCATGCTGGAATGCCCTGCCTACCAGGAAATCAGATCGGAGTTTGGTGAGTTGTTTGATTACTGTGAAGGTGATTTAAGGAAGCTTATGTGTCATCCAAAGCAGCATATGTTGGCGAAGCTGGTACATAAAATGCGTGTCTTCAGAGATGAAGATACTGAGTGGGTATGTGATCTGCAGCTTGACAGATTTGAATCGAGTGAAGATGAAAGTTGTGGTGATGTTTCTAGTGATGAGTATGAGAACGAATTAGTTGAAGTTGATGATATTAGTCAGTTTGGTTTTTTGGAAGCCCCTTGACCCTCGTGTTGGCTCCGGGTTTTTCTTTTTTCAAATGTAACATTCAAACCGTGAGAACATTGTGCGTGAACCTCCTGTCACTGGCTGCTTGCCTGTTTCTAACAGGCATGCAGCAACTTGGCAGCTTACACAGTTGCAAGCCTTGCCCAAAGTACTTGGACTTGCATACAGTGATACTTTCCCGATATGCTTAAACCATGTGCATATGGTAGGCTGGCCATATTCTGTTCCACCTCGCTGCTCTTTGTGACAGCTTGAGGTGCGGGGCCTATGGCACTTATTGCTATGGCATATCATGAAATGTAATAACATGGTAGGCTGGCCCAGTGTAATCCTTACACCAATGGGCCCCTCCCTTAATCTTACGCGGAAGGGCACCTCACGCCCCTCCTTGCCTAGCTCTCTCTCTCTCTAAACCATGTGCCAGCTTGCATGTGCCTTACATGCCTTGCCACTTGCTTTTAGCTGGAGCTAAAGGTAAGTGGTTGAGCCGGTCTGACAGTTCCAGCTCCTCCTGTGCACGCTCAGTCCAGCACGCTTTTCAGCGACCTTTTTCGTAATTGTCTTAAAACAATATCCTTCCTTACTGGTCCAATGCAAAAACGTCAATTTAGCGTGAAGGGTGCTTCATAGTACCTCTCCGTTTGCACATCCCTCCCAACCGCTTCGAGCTGGCAAATGCGGATTGAATCATGGATGTCTGAACTTGATAAGTACGTCCATTTAGCGTGATCGAAGCTGTCTGTGAGGCCAACGAGCAAACGGAACCGATGTCGTCGGCACCGAGTGTCAGAGCAGGTGTCAGAGAGAGTTCAGCGGTGACTGTGTATACATACACGGTCGGAACGAGAGAATCTGGGTGGTGAAGCTCCCGAATATGGCTAAAGCGGGGCACACTGCGTGGCCAAGTCACAGCTACACTCAAGTGAACGACACCCTCGTTTAGCTGAAGGGGGATCTGTGGCCTTGTTCTTCCAGCCTTTGAAGTACTCAGTGTCGACCCCCGCTGGCAAGAACATTTCCATCCCGAAACTTAGCTTGCTAAGGTTTTCCAGACCATGACCATCAATGAGCTATCATCTGCTGCATGCGGTGGTGGTGCTGTTACTCTTTTGCCATCAGACTACCGTGTCGTCAGCTCAGGGAACTGGTGAGTCCAAATCGTAGTGATCTATGTCTGGTGAATAGTAAACGGCAATGGACAGCAGCTGCGCCAGGCCCTGGGCAAAGAGTCGGTGGCAGCGGCGGCCTCTTTGTTGCCAAACAGTGCCGAAAACGGGGGCGCTTGCACAAAGAACCTGAGTGGGCGCGGCCACCTAGGGAACAGCCTTAAATTGAGCCCTGATGATACTATGTATACCTATATAACTGTTGCGTCAGTCAGTGTCCCGGGAATACTCTTGGCCTCTTCCTTTCCACAGACAAGCAAACAGTCACTTACCTTTCTTTATTTAGTCTTCTTGGTGACTAGGCAGCACCATAATCATGTTCAGCCATTGGTATCCTCATTTCCCTTCTGCTGTATCCTGACCATGTACTGGCCTTGTCTCGTTCTAGAGGACCATTCCAGTCAGCACCTAGCATTTGAGAAGCCAGGTGCTGCTGCTATCTAAGGCACAGAGGGTTATCAGAGAGCAGGCAGACGCATGTATGCACTTGCTGTATCTTGCAGGAGGCAAAGTCGTCAAAGCTCGCATCTCAGGGTACCTGAAGGGAGATGTGCTGATCCTATCAGTCAACAGAGTCCATTGGGCGGATGCCGACAACCTACAGCAGGAGAAGCCCCAGCGCATCACAGCACTTGTCCAATCAGCTCAAGATTGTGAGGATCAATGCAGCTTGGTGTCAGGATGTCAAGGCTGGACATACTGCTCTGCTGCTAAGGGGTGTGGGACAGGATGCAAGGACCACCATAAGAGAACTCCCCCACGTAAGCTGTAACAGCGTCATGGGCCTGTACTATTATTGTGTATCCAGTCAGCGATACTTGCATCTTTGGACAGAATAGCAGGGCTGCATGCAGCCTTTATCAATAGAGAGCATTCATGACAGTTGACCAGCTCAAAGGAACCTGCAAGGGATCCCCTTCATTGGTCGCATCATGGCGGGATGCCCAGCCGCATGTCAGTTGCCATTCTTGTCCAGCTATGGTGTTTACTCTCAAGCAAGTTACTATGGTAATTGCTAAGTGCTCCCGTCTTCAAACAGCATCTCATGACACGGTAGCAGGTTCAACCTCTTGAAGTTGTTTGCTCCGTGGGGTTGTCTATGACACTTTGATGTTGGTGAAGTACTGCAGGGCATATGGCACTTTTTGCTATGGCATATCATGAGTTGTATTTATAATACTAAGGCCGTCACAGAGGCTTATCATAGTGAGGTGGGCCCGTTATTCGCTGCAGCACTGGCTGCCTGCAATCCCCACTGTCTGTGACTGCGCATTTGCAAATGCATGGCGGCATCTTTTTGCTCAACTCTCAACACAACAGGCTGCTAGGTCATCAAGCATTCAGAACAAGCATGCTACAAATGCTCCGGTGGGAGGACTTCCACTGAATCAAAACATGGCAGCGCTTTTTCTTGCCCCCCCCCCCAAACCAAAGCATGGCAGCGCTGAAGCTGGTACGAGTTTTTTTTTGTTCCACCTTGCTGTTCTGTGACAGCTTCAGGTGCGGGGCCTATGGCATTTTTTGCTATGGCATATCATGAAATGTTATCAGAATAATCTGGTTCTTCTTGGTCCCTCTCCAGGTCGTCTTGTTGTTCAGCTTGGGTGTACCCCAACTGGTGAGACCCTTCCCCTTGATATTGACTCCCACTACTGGACCAGCCTGGCGGAGTACACTCCAGACCCCAGCGTGTGTACCAATGACGCCTGGCCCCAGTTCACTTGTACCTTGAAGACAGGAGTCAGTTCACCGCCTTCTTTAGATCCAGTTGCTTCAGGTACGTACCTTCACCCACGTAGATAGAGAGGCAAGCAGAAGATTTTGATTTGGAAGCACGTACCGCATGTACGTGTGGCACTAAGCTGTTGGGGCCTGAAAATTTCAGGCCCGCAGTTGTTTGGTTTAGCCGTGGGGGATGGGGAGGCTGGGGCGGAGTGGATGGGGGGGGGAGGGGAGGGGAGGGGTGGCGAAGGGTCTGGTTCAGGAGAGGCTCCGGTATGTTTAGTAAAAGAAACATGCACATGTTCTTTGCCTGTCATTTGACGTGTGCAGCCTCATTGACGAACTAGAACTTTCTCCCCTTCTTTGTCCATGTCCCTTCTCTCTGACATTCTTCCTGCTGGATTTAATCGGGGATCTTGTATGTACGCCAATAAGAAGGCCTCTTGAAGGCCAAAATGGGCAAAGGGAGCGATCCGTCTAACTAATTTTGGTATGTGTAACCATTCATGCAGGTTGGGAGTCAGGCACCATCACTCTCCCCTCAGAGTGCAAAGGCAGCACTACAAAGCGGGCTACGAAAATGACTGCATATGAGTGCTCCACCTGCCTGGCGTCCAGTGAGCCCTCTGCCTGCCTGGAATGCTCCAGGAATCTCTACACATACGGATCCGGCCCGCCTTGTGGTTACTCCAGAGGGGTTTACTGGGGACAAACCCAATACCTGATCAAGACCCTGCAGGGACGGACATGTGCTGGGTGCACATGCGTGAAGAGTTCCAAAGATGACAGGAAGAAGTAAGTACAGCATTGGGGCCCCAGTCTTTGGAACAGCAGCCGAAATGCAAATGAATATGTGCCTTGCATTATGGTAGCACCGTCATGATGAAGCCGTGCACTTTGACGCGCACCAAGCTCAAGACACAAACCAAGCATGAAATGCATACCAGTGGTTCTACCAGACTGCTATGTTTATTATGCTTGTTACCAGTTTGATAATGAATTTTTTATGCATTCATGGCACTTCGCTCTTCCAGAGCCATGCACTGACACATGGTGCGCCGTTGCGAGAGAAATTGAGAAGCGCAGAAGGTGTGTAAATGTTGCCAGTGGCCAAGGTGCACAACTTAAACCTCCCTGGCTGGCGCATGGCATTGATCACAAGTAAATATTCTGGCAGGAACGGGGCAACGGCAGCCCGCCGCACTGCACCGACACTTGAGGTCAGGAGTGACACAAGCCCAAATTTGTATGCTGGTAGACTCATGTTTGCATGTATCGGTGGTTATTGTGGGCCCATGATTCCTCCAAAGCCCTTCCCCACTACCAGAGTGATGGAGCTGGCAATGGGCTTAATGGTCTTTTGCATGACCCTGGACCTGTTATGTCCCCTGTGTGTAGGTGTTATGAAGCCACCAAGAGCATTGGACTTATTGGGTCTCCTAACTATGACAAGACCTGGGCCACTACTATGATTAAAGCAGCTGCAATGTGCTAAACGCCGCCTGCCAGGTCGGACCTACCAGGTCCGAAGCCGGCCGAAAGTGGCCTGCTCCATGCGCCAGAGACAGAGGGCAAACCAGCAGGAGCCATGAGGCTATGTTGCATGGGACCAGTACCCATGCTTTGAAGCTGCAGCCGATGGATGATAAGGGGCTCATTGGCAGATGGTTCTACTGGTGCTGGCTGATAGTGGGGGCATGTTTTGCCCGCTGTACATAGGTGCCACCAAGGGCATTGGGTTCACAAGGCGCTGCTCATGATTGATGACAAGACCTGGGCTACTACTATGATTAAAGCAGCTGCAATGTGCTGAAGTACATTAAAAGAGGACTGGTCCATCTGCCAGAGCAGAGGGCGAAGCATGGCGAGCCCTGAGGCCGTGTTGAATTAGTATCCTGGCAATGGAGCTGCATGGTGAGTAAGGGGCTCATTAGCAGATGGCTCTACTGGTGCGGACTACATGATCTCAGGACCTGTTTTGACCCCTTTGCATAGTTGTTATGCAGCCATCAAGAGCATGTGCAGGGGGTTCAAAAGCGTGCTCGCATTTACAGTTCAAGTTAACAGAAGCGTTGACGACAAAAGAACCTACTGGACGACAGAAAATACTGTATGTAAGCAGAGTGTTGTGCCGATGGCTAAGCACCTGATTAGCTTACTTTGCTGCACTGCAAAAAGGTGGTCTGGAGCTGTGACACATGCCATGCTCGAACCTCAATTAGAATGTATTGTGGGCGCAGGGAGCACACTGTGCCTCCTTGTATAGCCTTGCTTGTCGCTGTTGTATAGCCTTGCTTGTCCTCAGCAACAGTCATGTTTGTGTAACTCTGCTGGGTGCAATTCATTGCGTAAGAAGTTTCATTTGAAGCAGCATACATGCAGATTGACATTGCGGTGGCGTTGGGAAGCCCTTGTTGGTCCAGCTCAGTTGTAAGCACCCAAGCAAGCGGTGGGTTAGTTGAGTGGTCCCTGTTTGACTGTTCGAGGAGTGGTTGCAACCGGACATGCACGTGTGATCCACCTCTCGTTCTGCCAATAACGACGCTGCTATATTTTAGTATGACCTCACAGCCACTTGCCACGGGTTGTCAAAGTGTGACTGCGTGAGTGTGGAAATATGCCGCTATGACTGCAAATGGGGTCAGCAAGTGTTGTTACCCAGCAGGCAGGTTGCTTGTGACTGCTTGGTTTGCTGTTGACATGGTCACTGCATGGCAAGTCAAACTGGGAGTCGGCCTGACATATTTTGGCTAGCAATGGATCAAGAGAACCCTAGAGTCTCACACTGGCTGGCGGCAGGCAGTGTGAGTGGCAGCCGGTGTGGGACTCAATCATGGACATATCTTCATAGGGATGCACCAAGAGCAACTGCAGTGGTTTGCTGTGCATGTGCCACCATGAGTGATGGAGTAATTCGGTGGAGCTGATCCAGCAGCCAGTGTGAGACTTATGTTCTGACATATCTCATTAGTGATGCAGCCCTTTGCGGTTGCCACACCTTAAATGTTTGTTGTTGTTGTTGTTGTTGTTGTTGATGCTCCAGGGTATTTTAACCGTACTGCAGAGGTTTGCACTCAGTCAGTACGTGCACGCAACAGGATGGAGTCAGACAGTCGGAGCTGATCTATGTTGATGGTGGCGGGCCCAAACTGACACTCACGAAGTACATCCTTCCGACACAGCTGGATGGAGCAACAACGAGCCCAAACTTCAGCTGGTGTGGCCGGGATCCCGCCGAGCCGGGCGTCCGGCCGCTGCCGATGAGGTTGAACTCACCAATACAGTTGGTTGCAAAAGTTTTGGCCAAAATGTGAAATTTGTGTAGGAGATTGCGTGCTCCTGCCAGATGTCAAGGGCTCATGTTAATCTCTTGCACGTGCAAGTTCTTTAGTGAGGTCCTTGTTGGCACAAGTGGGTGTAGGATGCATCTGTGTTGTTCTGTGTTGCTTGGCTGCTGAGGAAAGCAGGGGTCTTGCAAGGGAGACAGAGGAGGCACTTTTGCTCCTTTTTAAGGGGTTGCCAAGAGGGGATGGCGGAGGGGGTAATCCGGGCACGTCTCGCGTGCGAGGCTACTTGTGGTACCACTTGGGCATACTAAATGCAGCACATTGATGCTCTGCCTGTGTACTTGCTTAAACATAAATGGTTGTAAATCAGGTCTTGCTGCTGCTGCTTAAACCCCAGCCTTATGTTCCGGCCAAAACTTTTGCAACCAACTGTAAGTGCCGACGCCGACCTTGGAGCTGGACCAAAACTTAACACACACGTGAGTTCCGGAATGCCCTGCCAAGCAAGGCCATACATACTAAGTATCTGTGCCTAATTGTGTTATCTACTTAAATGCATGTCTTGCTCTCAGACCCCGCTTCAAAGGTCAGATGCGTTGCGAAGACTGGTGCTCCTTTCTGGGCAGCAAATTAGAGTGCAACTGGCGCTCTTCATTCCAAAGCGAACAGAAGACTCCTGAGCGTTTCATTTGGACTCTTCTGTATCCCCGCAACAACCGGGCGGCAAACTGCTGAGGCGTCACGTCGTAAGTTTCGCCGAGAGTCTGACAAGCAATCCAAGGTAAGTAAAAGCCCTCACGTAACCATGTCTGGCCTTGCCTTGACGGGTCTCAAGAGTCTTGGTTATGTGCCGCAGTCTGTAAAGCCTGAGTATCATCATGCTTCGCTCAAAGCAGCCGCCATGCCGCCTGCTGTGCTTGGTCTGGGGGCCGCTATTGGCCTGGTCCGCGTTCCAGCACCAGGCTGTGTCAGCTGCGGAAAATGGCAAGTATGCACCGCGTAATGGAAGCCCAACGACATACTCTTGCTTCTCTAAATCCCCACTAATTGCCGCATGAATGCCAACCCCAAACTGCCAATTGATATATATGTCAGCTGAAAGGTGGTAGCTGGTAAACGTCTATGACACACTGACGGAGAGTAGATCGGAGAGATATACGGCATGCCTTGATGAGTTGGGAAGGAAAGGATGACGTCACTCGGGTTTACAACCACCAGTCTTCACTCGCCCGAGCTATCCACCTCATCACCGCCCTGAATAAGAGAGCTGTAGCTTTATGCTCCCGCTCTTAGTGGTCAGGCAGGTTAAGCTCACTGGATCAGAGGGCTTTTATGTGGGCTTCGATCTGGGCATAGACTAGACGGCCAGCTTCTAGTTGCCGCCCTCCCAAAACCTAAACACTTTCATTACTCCTACCTGCAGGCAAAGTCCCTACAGAACGCTTCTCAGGGAACCTGAAGGGCGATGTGTTGATCCTGTCTGTTAACAGAGTCCCATACTCTGATGCTCCCAAGATACAGGAGGAGCCACAGGTGGTCACAGAGCTAGTCAAGTCTGCTCAAGATTGTGAGGACCAGTGTTATGTTGTCAGAGGTTGTCAGGGCTGGTCCTACTGCTCTGCTGCTGAGGGGTGCGGAAATGATTGCAAGGCATATCATGAGAAGGTTCCCCCACGTAAGTAGTGGCAAACAGTTTTGCGGTAGAGCGGAAGGCACCACGTGTGCTAGTCCCACCTTTTCCTTAGCCCTACGCAGGGCTAATGCCCAGGCGGCATCAGCTCATCCATAATGGCAAACAAGTAGGTATGTGAGACTTCTACCTGGACAGCCACGGTCATATGGAACGTTCAGGTTGATTGGCTATGTGTTCCTGTCTGCGCTATTCATTCACACCTAAAACAAAACTCTGCATCTGTCATCACTGGCTGATTGCAAGCCTGAGCAATCCCATCTTCTGTTCTCTTCTGCAGAACTACTGTCTCAGGCAGGTCTGGTCTCAGGTGATGCTGCGGCCATGCACGTTCCTTTTTCTGAATTACTCATGGTAACCTGTACTTTCAAGTGTACATTCAAGGCCTTCAGTTGCAGCTGATCTTAAGCATCATGATGGCAAGCCGCCTATATGGGGCTAGCAATACGACATGCCACCTAAGCACAGGCAGATCGTGCAAAAGGCACCAATGTCGAGCAGTTCCAAATTCTGAATAGTGGCCCCTCACCTGATCAACAAACATACAAGACACAGTTTGACTGTTTAATTTGTCACCTCTTCTGTGTCATCTCACAGGTGGACTTTTCAATGCACATGCCTGTGACCCAGATGGCGAGGAGCTTCCCTTCAAGACGGACTCCTTTTACTTCTATGGCATAGATACCTACACTCCAGATCCAAAGGTGTGTACTGAAAAGGACAGCTGGCCCCAGCACACCTGTACACTGAAGACTAATGTCACTTCACCCCCTGTCCTGGATTCTGAGGGCTCAGGTAAGATCATTAATTAAGCCAGACACCCGAGGCGGGAGTACCCAGTTGGGTACTCCCGCATCTACAAGTGTTCACTCAGTGAAGAAGTTTTGCCATGCTTGTCGGTGACGGTGCCTAGCCACCATACCGGTGTCTTATTATGTGCACATGCTGGAATTAAGCTGAAATACAATTTCGCATACGCCCTCCCCCCTGCACGCCGAATGCTGTGTATCTCTTTCGTAAGTCTTCACTACTCAAAGACGACAGATATTTACCCTCACTCTGCTTTCACTATCTGGGTCCCACAAGCCGCGCCTGCTTCTCACATTAGTCGTTTGTTTTCCATAATGAATGAGAGCAGCAGTTGTATGGGTCCAAATTTTAGTATGTGTGTAGGCCAAGCACCTGAGTTCTTGCCAGTAAAGCACTCACCACATTGAGGGATGTTCATCTTTATGGGTTGAACGCCGCCAGCCTTTCAGCCCGCCCATGGCATATCCTGTTTGTAGTCTCCATTTCCATTGCCAATAGTGTGACCATCTATTTGTTCCTGTACGACCGCAACATCGTGGACCGCAGCCACACCAAATGTTATGAATGGGTGTAACCAGTCCTTTCAGCGCCAAGGTTATGAGATGTGTATTTGTTCCTTGCACACAGGCTGGCGCTCATTTACAATGATCCAAATAAACGAATTCCGTATTGCACACATGCTTGCAGGTTGGGAATCAGGGACCATGACTCTCCCGTCAGAGTGCAAGGGCGGAACCGGACGCGCGGCTATTGTAAACGCCATATGGCCCATGACTGCCTATGAATGCTCCACCTGCCTGGCGTCCACTGACCCCAACAGCTGCCTGGAATGCTCCAAGAACCTGTACAACTATGACGAGCGTTTTTGGCCTTGCGGATACTCTAGGAATAATTACTGGGGGCGCACAAAAGATGAACAGATCAAAAAGCTGCGAGGACAAACCTGTGTTGTGTGCTCCTGCCTTGAAGACTCTGCAGATGACAGGAAGAAGTAAGCTATCTATGGCCTGTGTCCCAGCCAAATCTCATTTGTGTATTAGTAGTCATGTTCTGGGGAACGTTCACAAGATACCAGAGATATAGTGATGTGCCCTTTATATCAATGAAGTGACTGTGGGGTCAGAAGTAAATGAGAAGAGCTGTGCGTGCCTTACGTATGTCCTACAGTGTGATAATGGGTATACGTTCCGCACATCCCCCTTTAGGTTCCCTTGAAGCTGGCTAGGCCTTAATGGACCGTTTAAGCAGCCTAACTTGGCATTATGCAGCCTGGTACTCCAACTCATCTGTCTAGGCCCTTGGTGGGAATGTGGTTCAATCTGATGGCATGGTTAGAAGTAAGATGCTTCCAAACCTTTCAAGTGTTTAACAGCAGGCCAGCATCTTCTCTTGACACATATCATTACATGACTCTCACAGTTGGAACATGCATGCAATCCTGGACTCTGCGATGCCGACGTGGTAAGCCGTATTGGCTGCACTATCATGGCTTCCTTTCATATCTCGGGTCAGTGTCAAGCTCATTACACCATGGGCTTCTAACACGTTTAATACACTTAATTCGCAGGTGTTATGAGGCTACCAAGAGCATTGGGCTCTCCCCAGGTGCCCCTGATTACATACCATGGGGTGAAACGTTGACGGTAGCAGAAGCAATGTGCCCTTGAAGGGAATGACTGCTGCATGTAGAGGGGACAAGCAGGCATAAAATAAGGACAACTGCCACATACTTCCCAAGTTTGACTCATTCAGTCTGGGTGGCGTAAACCGTTAGTAAAGCTTAGCTGCCAGTGATACAACTTGACAAGGGGCGCCATGCATCCAGCCCAACGAGGCAACCTTGCATGAGGATTTAAACACAATGATATTGTGAACTAGATATGTATCTGGCGTGTTGTGTTACCCAGCATGTATAGTTGCAATTGTGAGCTGCAGGTGTTGTTTGGCATGATTGCAGAGTGGGAGTGGAAGTTGACTAGGTTGCATTACCACCACAGATTTTGTGATAGCGGATCATGTCATGCATGTTGACACAGGCTGCTGACTGGGGTCTCTTGCTGCAGACCTTGCTTCCGTGTACCAGGCATGTGAGTCTCCCCGTGGGAGTGGTCCTGATCAGTTGAAATTAGGAACTTTGCTTGATATGCTTGCTTGATCAGGTTGCATTAGCCCTGAGCAAGGCATAACACTGCTTGGCTTGCTGTTGAATGGGTCATCTGGTCAGTGCATGGCAAGCCGAACTGGGCTGGCCTGGCAGACATTTGCTAGCAAGGGGTTTAGCCGGGTGGGCTCACTGGTGGCAGCCATTGTTTGAGCTTGGACAGGATCTTCAGGATGCCCTTGGAGCCTGACTTGGGCTCCTTGTGGGTGGCGCTGCCCCCACCGGCGCCCCGCTTTGATGGGGCCATTGTATCGGGTGATTGGTAAGTGGTTGAATGTAAAAACTTGCTCGAGGCGATCAGTTGGGGTTATGAACTTGCTTGCCCTGTTGCGGTTGCCACACCTCAAAGATTTGTTTGTTTGTTATGCCTGTCTGACATACTATGTGAGGCTCACATCTTCAACAAAGTGGTAACGAGTGGATGCCCCACAGTATGGATTACTATGTGAGTGTGCATGAGTGCAGGCACCATGTAATTGAGCCAAGCTGATATCAATGGTGGGTTTCAAACGCGGCAGTAACACTACACCCGCGGGGGCTGCCATTCGACGCCGAGCGGTCGTTCTTGCTGTTCTTTGTGACAGCTTGAGGTGGGGGGCCAATGGCACTTTTTTCCTATGGCAAGTTATGAAATGTAAAAAGTAAGCCTGCCAGGTCTTCCCATGACTCTGTTTATGCAGGAAACCAGTGTGCATCTTGCCCCCGTTGCAACACTTGGTAGCATATGAAATAGAAATTGCCAGGCGGGCTGAGATACTTCCAATTACAGCATCATCGGCGCCGCCAGACCTCCCCATGTCATATTACTAGATAGATGCCACCTTACATTCCCTGTAAGACATTGTTTTCCAAAGGCATCCAACTAGAGAGCAATTGGGCACAGCGTGCAATGCAGCAAACCGAGCAATGCAAGCCCACCCACACAGAACAACCGTAGCACCCTAAAAACATACAGTGCATGCGGCTCTGCAAGCATGATTACTGACGGTCTCACTGAATGCACGAGTCATGCTTGCTTTCTTATCCCTGCAATCTGTGCCTCTAGTCTGGAACGCTGCTGTTGTTTCTGCTGCAGCTGTGCTTCCAGCATCGCCAGTCTTGACATCAGGACCTACATTAGCAGCATGGCACATTATTTGCTTCAGGGAGAGCCTAAGCACATAAAACAGTCAAGCAAGCGTGACTAAATGACAGTGTACTTGCTGGTTATTGTATATATCTAGCCAATGTTCCCTCATGCTCAACTCATAGCTTTAGTGCTAGAGCAGAACCAAAATCACATCACAGCGTGGGGACGCAAGGTGTTTAACAGGGTGGGTTCTCCCGCCTTACATTTCCACCAAAACCCGCCACCCACTTGCAAGCTCAGCCAATTCCAAGTATGATCCCCTGATGCCAAGCAATCCCTGATATCCACCAATCGGCAGACGAAAATTTGATGTGTCATCATTGCAAGGCCGGCATTTAAGCGCCTACCGTCATACTCAGGGGTTGTAAACAGTCTGCAATAGGCATTCACAAGCAGCTGCCAAGTAATGACACAGTGTCGGGTGCCGTATGTAATGGTAACAGTGCCGAGGGAGGGACAGCATCTAGTAATCCCTTTTGGGTGGCTCCCACCTGCCAGCCCATGAATCAGCGAGCAAACACTTGCAACCGTTGCTCTCACTCGCTGGACAGGCGGGTGCCCTCACTGTAGTAAGCCTACTTCCTTAACTGTACGCCGCTCATGGTGGAGCAAGTGTGGATGTAAGAACGTAACAGCTGGACAGTCTCCACAAAAGCAGGGGAATTACAGACAACAGGACCTGATACTTCGCTTTGCATATGCGCTACTCTGCATACAGAATGGAGACTTGCAAGGCAGCTGTATATGCCTTTGTTGCCGCCAGATTTAAACGCCAGATGAGACACGTCTGTCAAGAGCTGCTAAGATGGGGGTTTAACTCCATACGCATAATTTGTTCGCGGGGTGAGGCCCTCACTGTAGCATCTATATAATAGGAATTTCACTGGTTGCTTTTGCTTGAGCCTTTCAATATTCGTTGAGCCAAGGCAAAGGGACTGCAGTCAAGGGCAGGTACAGAGCCTGTTGTATCCAATGCAAGGAAGGATGTGCCCAGTGTCACAGCGCTGGACTCACCGTACTGCTTGAAGAGACAATTGTGGGTGCCTTGCTGATGCAGCTCTTTGCCGCCCTGCTGCAACTGCTGTAACTGCCACTTCTCACAGAAATGCTGCTCCCTGGACCCTTCTTCTTCTTCCTGTCTGCACTGTCAATGCCTGGGGATCCCTGCAAGAGCAAGAGCTGCGCAGCTCCTATGAGACGAGGCTCCTTGCCCAACTCTTTCCTGCCCAGGTCTTTCCCGCCATGTACCCTGCTGCTGCTGCTGCTTCTGATATTAGTGCCATGCTTGGGGTCTGCAAGCTGCTGTGGATGTGCAGATGTCTGTGCTGGAGCCTCATCATCAACATGAAGAGCTTCGTAAACACCAGTGCCCGCATATCCTCGTTGCTGTGCTGGACTTAGAGGAGCTGCACTGCTAGCTTTGAGAGGTGTGGATGTGTCAGGGTTTAACGCCTGGTGTACCCCTCCTTTGTACACAGGCACATGGGGTGCCCCTGCTGCAGTACCAAGGGCGTGTCTGATCCAAAAAGCCTCTTGTTGTGCTTGCTCCTTGGCGCAGCGCTGCAACAACAGTAGAGATGTGCACTAGTGGGATGAGTAGACTGATATGAGAACCTTCTCCAGGAAGGAACTGTTGCAGCCTTGGTAGTGAGAACTCATGTGCCAAACTTCCAAGATACGAGCATGCGGGAAGGTGATGCTTCATCCCTGACTGCCACGAATGTCGAGGGATTAAGGATTTATTCCAGAGACAAGCTGCATGCATCTCAGGGCAACAAGACTACGGTAGTCTGCATAGCTCATACTCCAGGTGAGTCTATAGAAATGTCATGTCCCTCATCGTAATTAGTACGTTATACTGCATGGTGACTCGCAATAAGCATGCACAATGTATGTGGAGAATGTATTGCTGTGTTCTAACTGTAAGTTGCTGGCCTACAGAACTGCATGTGCCGTGGCATGTGCAGGGCCCTGGTCCATGTGTACCCGGCAGATGGATGGCATGGCACAGCTTTGCGCACCTCGATCCATGGGCCAGGTTTGTATAAGCTGTAAGCCATGCCGACTTGTACAGCAATGTCCAAGTACTCGGGCAGACCTGTCTCGGCTCCTCAATTAGCTCCTCCGCACATTCGTCATCATACCAGAACGAAATGTGCAGCACCGATAGCGCTTGCACGCTGCAACAGAATCCTAGTAGTAATAATACGACGGTCTCACAAAACACAACGGCATCTGCGGGTGCTACCTGCGGGTCCTAAGTGGCTCCATCAACATGCTCCCGCTAACACACCGACTGCCGCTCAAGCCTAACAGTGGTGTCAAATGGAACAGCACTTGTGCAGAAATCGACGTCTTGCAGACCAGTGCACTCCTCCCTCTAAAGTGGGCTATCTGCAATTGTCAAGCAGTAGCATGCCACAGGCAGTAGCAGCGTCACCGCCCCGATCAAATCCGCTCACCCCTCTCCTCAATCTAACACAAAAGGCCCGCTCACAGTTAGCTGCCCAGTGGGTAGCCTTCATCATACCAGCACGGCATGATCGGAGCAGGCATCATTGCGCAGGTGAGTACCTTGACTTGACCATGTTCATTGGCATTTACGCATTGCTAGGACAGCCCGAAGAAGCCGCCTGAGCCCTGCCTCCATCCGCGAGCTCTAGTTTGCGAAAGTTCAATCCCCCGTTTTATCGCTGCTACCAGATGCTGCTACCAACCCAGGTACTCATGGGTGACAAGCCACATGCAAAAACAGCAGGACCTCCCATAGAAGGCTACTGATCAGCAGTCGCTGCATGCTTTTCTTCCATTCCCGCTGGTAGCAATCATAGACCTGCACGCTCCCAGCCCCAAACCTTGGCCATCCCTTACTTCTTGGCTCCAAACAGTGCTGCCAACTCATCCGTCAACTCATTCACAGATGCATCTGTTGCCTGCACAGCATCCGCCGCCAGGGTCTTGGCATCAACCCCTGATGTAGGCATAGACTGCACAATGCCTTCAGGCAGCACCTGGCCCCCCTGCCCACTTGCTGCTGCTGCGACCCCATTGCTACTGCCTTCCCCAGCAGCATCAGCTACAACCTCAATGTTCCAGTCGTTGTCCTCATGTACAGGTCCCACATTGGCTTCTGCTTCTGCTTCAGCTGCCGCTGTTGCAGCCTTGGCCTTAGCCTCTGGAGATGTCAAGTATATCTGCACAGAAGAACATCAGGGTACATCACCACATTGATGAATAGGAGAATAGGAGCAAGTGTGCGGTCTGCAAAGAACCCAAGTGATGACTGCTTGTAAAAC
Source organism: Pseudopediastrum boryanum (assembly GCA_963556185.1). Classification (NCBI taxonomy): domain Eukaryota; kingdom Viridiplantae; phylum Chlorophyta; class Chlorophyceae; order Sphaeropleales; family Hydrodictyaceae; genus Pseudopediastrum; species Pseudopediastrum boryanum. The sequence continues at coordinate 1,669,512 of OY744504.1, forward strand.
TCCCAAGTATGTCTGGACAGGACACAACATAATACATTATCAGACATTGCAGTCCAGTCTAATGACTGGACACAGCAAGCAGGCCAGTTGGAACCACCATATGGGATTGCTGTGGCCTCTTCTGTATCAGCGGGAGCTGCACACATTGCTGCTGCAACCACTGCATCACAGCCAACCCCTACCACAACATAACATAACATTTTCTTCTTCAGCTGCCACTAAAAAATCTGTCAAATTCGTATCTAGGCTCACATCTTCTTCCTTGCTGTGCTGTTTACTGCTGCACCGAACTGCATGCCAACAGACCAAAAAACCCCTCCAACTCCAATGCAGGCTGTTGTTCCCATCCGGCCCTAGATTTCTCACAAAACGTTTTCATACCAAGGCCATGCAAGCATGAAGAGTCATGCCACAGCTGGGACCCAGAGATGTCATGGTCCCTAACACCCATGCTGCTTGAACCTTGCAGCCTGGTATGTCTTCTGCCCCTACATACACAAAGCACCGCCCCCTGGAAGTCCATGCAACCTGTGGCCCAAAACATTCTGCAGTACATGTTGCCCTTTCCCTTGGCCCGGGCCCAAGCACCAATGCTGAGCGACAATTATGATCCTGGAACGTCATACCTTTCCCTTGCCCCAACATCCCAAACCAATGCTGAAACCCTTCCTACCTGATATGTCTCCTGCTCCTTCACACACAAGTTGTTGCAGCACCCTGTGTTGGGCTTGATCTCCATGGTTGGGAAGAAGTCCTTCAGGCTGCCATAGCCCAGGTATGAGCTGACTGTGCCAAAGTTGAGCAAGTACTTCAAGGTGTTCTGCACCAACATGCCGGCTATGATACCTGCAGGAATACATAAGGTGTGTGGTCAGTAACACGCTCCTTGCAGACAGGCCAGATACCTGTGCTAACAGCTTCCCACTGCATGCCTGAACCCCTGATGTTCAGCAAATGGGGCCAGATGTATGCTGTTCAACAATTTCACCTGCTTTTCAGCTGCAGTTAGAACTGACACAGAAGAGGTACCACAGATAGCTACAGGGTGGATGCACCTGCATGCATCTTCAAGGTAACATATGTAGGATACACTCCATGAACAGTAGAAGATGCAGTACTTCTGCAGGTTGTGAAGACTGTCAGCTGTTGTCCATATGAACAACTGCACCTGCTTATAAAATCACATCCAATCACACCCACTGCAAGCCATTGCTTTGAAGAAAACATGATCACCATGTAATGGCAAGGACATGCAACGGCAGATGCACAGGCTGTAAGCCCTGGAGGGATTCAGCAGAGAAGTCTGTTCAGATCTGCCATTATCCAATGTCAAAGCTTCCATCTTGATGGCTGAAACCATCAAGCTACAACGAAGAATACGGCCATCTGCGTCCATACTTCGGCCTTGTCACAAGACTCTCCCTGTAAGCAGAACTTACCCGTACTGGTGGGAAGGAAAGCCTCACACACACCCTCCCTTTTCAATATCACCCCTTGTCACAACTCCCTCCATGTGAGCAGATCTTGTCCGTAATAATGGGAAGGGGAGCGGCTAAGACGTCGTACCTTCTCACTCCCCCCCGCCCCCCCCCCCCCCCCGCCCCCGCCTGCTTACCACAAAACCCTCCCTGCAAGCAAATCTCACCCGTAATGGTGGGAACGCAAGCCTACAGACACCCTCCCTCTTCAACACCCCCCCTTGTCAGAAAACCCTCCCTGCAAGCACATTTCATTCGTAGCAGTAAGAAGGGAAGCTGCACAGACGCCCCCCCCCCTCTTCACTAAAACAAACAAAACAAACAAACATCCCCTCCTTGTCACACAGCCCTCCCTTGTAAGCAGATCTTACCCATAATGGTGGGAAGGGAAGCTGCACAAACGCCCTCCCTCTTCAGAGTCCGCTAATCAATGCCGCTGGCCACCACCAGAGGCGGCACACACTGGAAGCATGCTGTGTTGCCAGGGATGATGGTTTGCTTCAACAAACAAAATCAAAGAAAGAACCCCTCCCCCTTGTCACACAGCCCTCCCTGTAAGCAGATCTTACCCATAGTGGTGGGAAGGGAAGCTGCACAGACGCCCTCCCTCTTCAGAGTCCGTTCATCAATGCCGCTGGCCACCACCAGAGGCGGCACACACTGGAAGCATGCTGTGTTGCCAGGGATGATGGTCTGTATGTGACCAGACACGGCATCTTCACTCACACCAGATTCCATCCATGTCTGCTTCAGCTCTAAGCACACCTGCAGCATGAAAATCCAGCAGTCAGCCTTTGCTCACACTACACATCACTTGCTGTTCCAGTTCCAGTTTCAATATCTGCTGTCGCCTTTGCAGCTCCCAATACAATTGGCAGGGTAAGGGGAAGCTGTCTAGGGACATGCAGCAACAGCTTTTCGCTAACACTACAGCATCAGCCACTCAGCTACATGGCAGCAAGCAACACCGACTGCTGCAGCAGTATGCAATGGTTGCTATGTCGTGCAACAATTTGTTTGCAATCATAAGCAGCTTCTGCCAAGCACGTACATCCAAAGCCTACTAAAGAGCTATGTGCTCACTTGTCGTTGTCAGCTGTGAAATGTGATCACCCGGATTTTCAGGCAGCTGACCATCATGCATAAGCACTGGTGCAAACTCTCTACCAAACTGTACCAACGAGACTGTCCCGCACTCACCTGGTTGATGGTGATTCGTGCTTCATAGTTGTCCACACAGCTCAAGATGAGGTCTACACGGCTAGCGCCCGTGTCAGGGTCAATGACACTGTTCTTGAACTCCTCAAAACCATTCACTGTGGTGATGTTCATTGTGTAGCTCTCAATATCTACATCTGGGTTAATATGACCTGGGAAGGAGCAGGTTGAGAACATATTAAGACATGAGCATAGACATGCAGGGCGTGCAGTGACATTGGGAAAGCAGAAACCCTGCCTCAGGGATGGATGATGCAATAAACTGGCCCATGGACAAGCCAGCCGTAGCTCAAGCCAAGCTTTTTGCATGCAGCTGAAAAACATTTCAGCTCTTCCAAGTGTCCCCAGGTCATGACTAGCACTCTAGCCTGCTTGTAGCAGTCCTCAAATGCTTCCACTTTCCATGCATGCCCCCGCAACTCCCAGGACACTTCCATGATATAAGGGTGCTCACCGAGCTACTGCTACTTCTACTACTCAAGTTGCTCATGGCTGCTCCTACCACAAAGCAACGAGCCACCCTTGGTTCTTCCCACAGAGTGCACCCAGGGAAGCAGACACGCAAGCATGCACTTACTGAGGGTCTCTGCTGCTGCATCTGTCTTGGTCATGCCACACTGCTCTGGTCTGAAGAACAGGCGGTTCATGTTGGCCAACTCCACCTTGTCATAGTCTGCAGCAACACCAGCCCAAACATAGCAACGTCAACAGTGATGCAACAATAGCTTGCTCCAGCAAGTCTAGTTACCAGCAGATCAAGGTTGCAACATACAATATTACAGAACCTGTAAGCTTAAAAAGAGAGAACACAGCATGGCATGATGTGGTAGCTGTTCAATGAGGTTTACTGCTTAAGAGTAAGGCTTCAACGCCCCGTCCATGGACCTCAAACGATGGACCAGGGGCACGCACACATGCATAGGGGTAGGGGATGCTTAAAACTTTGCCAATAATATGCATTCATGATACTGAGGACCATTTGCAGCATCCTAATTGTGGTCTAGGGGCTGAACAGGCCACAAGCCATCAGTGGGAGGGATACCGCAGCTTCTACAGCTGCAGGCACAAGCGCAGCCCAAAGAAGTATGACATGGCAGAGTGTTTCAAGCTCACCATATAGCAGCAGCCGACCAATGCCACATCTTGTCAACATCTCAGCTGCCACGCTGCCCACACCACCAACTCCAACCACAGCAACCTGCACAAGTGCCATGAGAGGTGTACAAATCACACAAAGCATCCAGACAAGGCATTTGCACTGATAAGCTGCCCAGCAGTTGGCCCAGAGGTAAACAAAGCACAGCCCGAAGGCAATCTCAGCACAAAGGAGTCAATCATTGTGGAGCAGGTCATAAGCACTCACAGCCGGCTGGGCAGAAGGATCAGCAATAGCTTTAAGTTGTTATGCCAAGCCCATGGCACCCAAGAAACCATTGGACCTTCTTCAGAAGCCCATGCAACTCCCTTGACTTCCCTGCCTGTACTGAACATGTTTGCATACACCTCCCGGCAAGAGCATAGGACTCGCTTGCGCTTGCCACATGGTTCCCCTAACCTGCAGCTTTCCTTGGCTTGCTACACCCTGCTGCCGCAGCTTGATACTCAGCTTGCCATACATCCTCTTGGACAATACAAAAAAACCTAGTGCTGCACTTAACCCACCATCCACTTCCATGCTATCTTCCTAGTCCTTTGCCAAGCTGCAGTGCCTTACCGTCTTTTCTCTGATCTTCTCATAGTCTTTGACAATGCCCATCCTCTGGAGAGCCATGAGCCGACTGTAGGGATTGCTATCCACTACCTCCCCACTCATCTTGTCTACCTTGCTGCGAGCACTCAGAGGAGGCATTCCAGCCTGCACAGCAAAATCCAAGCAGAACCCAGGAATGACTTTAGATAGAAATGCTGCAAAAAGGTGCCTACAGGCACAAGGGCCAGAGGTATGGCAGAGACTGAAATGATGCAGGCCGTCAAGAAAGGTTCTACTGCCTACAGCAGGGGGTTGCAGTGGTAGCCCGCATCCAGCTACTCCGTTCATATGTACCGGCACACTTGCAAATGGTTCTGCTCCTTGCTTGCACGACCTTGAGATGACCCAGATCTTTGGTAAAATCTGCTTATGAACGCTTCTGCACATTTTGCCCAGGTAGAAGGCATCACAGGATCTGGATCTGAATGCTTCTGCATGCTTCTGCAGCCCTGCTAGCTGCATGCTTCTGCTTGCCAAATAAAACCTTCTGCCTGCTTCTGATTGCTTCTGCAAGTGTTCTTTAAGCTTCTGAAGTCCCGCCCCTGTGGAAGGTATGGGGTGAACCTGTGATGGTCTGCTGCGTATGCGGCCAGCTGCTCAAGGCTACAGCTAACTGGCTACTGCTCAGTTCAGTACTGCAGAAGGATATGCTCACGATGCATCCCTTCTCAGGAGCAACCGTTGCATGGGCACTTACTGTACTTGCGGTTCCCGTGTTTAAGGTGGCAAGAGAAGCCTGCAGCTTGGTGTTGATCCGCTGCACTTGATCCGTCAACTGCGATAATAATGTAAGATCAGCTTAGAAGTCCGATTTTGAGCTACAAGCTTGCGGCTTAGGGCTACCTTCTGCACAGTGGACTGCATTTCTGAAGCATCCAGGGCCTTAACGACATCCTGCAACATGGAACTGGTGCCATCAGCATATTGCGAAGCGAGCTGGTTAGAACAGAGCATAAGTAGTACCTGCAGCTTCTGAAGCTCCGACTGCAGCTCACGGGCCCGCATTGGGCCGGCAGGTGTCCCCTCCTCACTGGCCATGGGATCCCACAGACTAAGGTAGCCAACTAGCACTCAATGGACTTCCTATATGTCGCAATGCCTAAAACCGACATCAAAACAACAGTTCGAATCGATAGATGGACGGAAGCGCCGAGAGTATCTTTACAACCACTTCCCGCACATGTCCAGTCAAGCAAATCGGCTGGTCCGCAATGCAGCAGAGCAGACCATGTCCGTCAAAAGTAGTTTGCTTACATCGTGTTCCAGTTGCACCAAGGTTTGCCAAGGAAGCAGAGGGCAGTTATGAGTGCGGAGTGACCAACTCGAAGCTCCGATGATGTTTTGCAATGCAGGAAGTCGACAGTGTTCTTCAGTCAATCCTGGACCAATAGGCCATGCAGAGCCATCCTGTATTCCTTGCCGTATCTTGCCTATGCCTGGCGATTCTCGAGAGCAAAGATTCTGATGCATGTCATGTGGAGATGGTAGTCTCTCTCCGGCCGATCATGTCTCTGAGCTTGCTCAGCTTCCGTTCGGCTTACCATTGTACAAGGCTGTAGGTCGAGGTGCTTGGTGGAGTTCTTGCTTGCCCTGAGTTACCTTGAAAGGCCTGGTTATATCGCTAGCACGGCCATGGCGCAACTGGACCATTATAGCGTTTTGCGCGTCTTTGAATCCATTGAGACAGTACAGGATGTACTTAGGACACAGCAGGCGCATAGCTCGCTCCACTCAGTCGGCAGTGCGAACTCAGTCTGGGCCAAGTTCTTGCAGCGGGACTTCGACGTGTTTGCGGAGGTGGGCCTCCCCCCTAGCCAGGATTCCTAGCACATACCCGTGTTATGCAGTTTATCACAGTCTATCAGTTAATCTCACCCTTAGGGCCTGGTCGCGCAGGGCGGGAACAGTGTAGTTGCAGATCTTCAAAGCGCATACAAGTCGCTTGCGCAGGTGACAGTTGTGCATCCTATTCGCTTTGTGGGAGCGTACACAGATGGAGGATATGACAACCGCAACCTTTCCTACTGGGTATGGTTCCCTTACCCTGAGTCCAGCAGCAGCTTGCCGCAGCCCTCCTTTGGCCCTAGTATGCTGAAAAGCCTCTCACACAATTGCAGGTTGACAACGCTTTCCACCCCAATAAGTGGTCGCCACATTGCTCAGACAGCCCGCATAACATCCACTGTGTCGGCCTGCTCAAGGTAGGCGGCCAAGTCAGGTCTGACAGCAGGATGTCTGCTGTTGCTGGTCTTGGAGCACTCTATGGACAGCTAATTGATCTGTTAGCATTAGCAGTAGCTGGTGGAAGGGGCCCCAGGGGGTACCCAATGCTCAAGCAGCAGTAGAAGCATCTGGATGAGTAGTACATGCTGCACTGCAATTGGTTTATCATGGCCTCAAGCACTATCATTGCAGCTCCTCACAGACCTTGCTTGCATCTGCTTATATGGTACCCACATATGTGTGCGGACGTTCTATCCTAGCTGCTAGGGCAGCAGGATGGCGCATGCATTTCCACCCTGCCGCAATGATTGATAGCTAACTGTCGCCATTGATCAATCTCATGCCTATCGTGTGTATTCCTCTTGCCTTTTGCATTGGGAGTGCTGACAGGATTCAAGTGCATGCGCACAAGGCAGTTGCATGCAGGATAGTCGGGGGGAGCGTCTTTTTTCAGATTTGTAACAGTACACGATATGTAGCCCTGACCTTATTGAATGCTGGTATTGAGTAGATATGTGGGATAATGGCTGCAAAAGGGATTTGCTTGCGGACATTTGAATACTCTTAACACATTGTCAGCTCATAGCAGCTGCTCATTGCATCCCAGTATCAAGCAATTCCTAAAAGGTGCCCTGTGTCTGCACACCCTGCAGGTGGACCCCTTTGAATATGATGTGCGTGTGCAGCATCACAGGCAGTTCCTGATTGATCGCTGCAAATGGGCTGCAGCAAGGCTGTTCCGGGTCCCCAACCTCCAGCCTGCACCTGACCATGCCGAGGAGAAGCTCAGGTGCTGGAGCACATCAGGTGAGGATGTGCTTGCATACATTTTCCCCCTTTCCTGCAAGGGGTTGGTAGGGTGATGGGGAGGGGGGGGGAGGGACCGTTAGGGGCTGTTTGGGGGGGGGGGGGGGGAGGGGCACCTGCACCTGATTATGCTGAGGAGAAGCTGAGGTGCGGGAGCACTTCAGGTGAGGCTGTGCTTGCATACAATTTTCCCTTTTCTGCAAGCGGATGGAAGGGTGATGGAACGGGGGGGCCGTCAGAGGGTGGTAAGGTGGGGGGAGGAACCGTTAGGGGGTGGTAGGGTGGTGGTGGTGGGTGGGAAGCACCTGACCATGCTGAGGAAATGTGGGTGCTGGAGCACTTCAGGTGAGGATGTGCTTTGCTTGTTAGCTCTGGCGCTTTCCGTGTAGGGTTCTAGGGTTTTGCATTGGTAGGTAGGTAGGGTTTAGGGTTTGAGGAAAGACTTCAGCTAGGATGTGCTGTGTGCTGATATGTGGTGATGATAATGGTGTGTGAAGAGAGGAGACTGGTGTGTGAGCTAGAGTGGAGTGCTGTCGATGCATGTCGTTGAGTTCATGACTCGTGTTGCTAAACGAATGTTATTGGATGATGCACGTAAGGAAAGCTCCTAGAAGAGCATTGTAAAGCTGCTGGGCGTGCTGCTTGGTGTGCTTTACATGCTGGCTTTGGCCTGGTGGAGGTGCAAGCCCTATGGCACTTTTGCTATGCCATACCATGAAACCGAATTTGATAGCTGGAATGGCGCTTTCCGTCAGGTGGGGGGAGGGTGGTGTGGGGACACTGGAATGAAAATGCGGGTGGGGAAGGCTGAGGTGTGCACTAGGCTTTTGAGGCTGCATGAAAGGTTGAGGTGTACATGCACGGTCACATGTGTACTGATGTACTGCTACCTGTGCTGTGTTCTTGTTACTAGGGCTGGAGAGGCTGTACGTGGATCTGTATGAAGACCTGGTGAACCAGCAGCAGGGGTCCTCGCTACTGTTGGCCGCCACAAGAAGCCTCTGTCTATTCATTGTCTGCATGCTTGGAGGGCCTTTATGTGTGGACCTGCTCTACACCTGTCACACAATGAGTACAAACACGATATACAAGCACGGTCGTATGTGTACTGATATCTGCTATCTGTGCTGTGTTCTTGTTGATAGGGCTGGAGAGGCTGTACGTGGATCTGTATGAAGACCTGGTGAACCAGCAGCAGGGGACCACCCTTGGTCAGTTCCTGCTATGGGGTCTCACAGGCACCCAGCAGCAGCAGCTGACCTACCTACATGCCAAGTACACAGCCATCATGCAAGAGCACTTCAGCCAAGCTTTCAAGCCGTGCAGAGTCCCGCCTGAGGTGGTTAAAGCGGCTTCTGCAGCTGCAGCAGAAGCAGCGAGGAGAGCAGAAGAGCTTGCAGTACCAGCTGCGGGAGAAGGAGGAGGGGGGGATGGGAGTGAGGCTTACCATCAGGCGATTGGGCAGCTGCAGTTGAGGGATAGGGGCTCTTTGGGCTCCCCCAGTGCTGCTGCTAGCTCTGCTGGTGGTGGTGCTGGTGCATCTGCCGTTGCCGGCGGCACAGGGAGGGGAAGATCTTCTGGGTCAGGAGCAGCAGCAGCACCAGCAGGAGCACCAGCAGCAGGTGGTGCCGGTCCTGCTGCTGCAGCAGTTCCTCTTGCTGGGCCGCTCCCGCCCCATCTGACCCATTTGAAGCCAGAGAACATGAGGTTTTACGACAAGCAGCACATGGGGTGGTTCCTGCCTGGTAAGCAGCATCACAGCACAGCTCTGGTGAGTGAGATTGTGGTGTCGCGGGCAGGGCACTTCACATGCCCTGTACACTGCGGTGCGGTGTTTATGGCTCAGCTGCCGCCCTGCATTAACACCCGCCGCAGCGCAGCCGGCAGCAGCAGTAGCAGTGGAGGGGCTACTGGCAGTAGCAGTGGACTGTTGCCGGCAGGAGCAGGAGCAGGAGGAAGGGGTGTTGCTGATGGAGCTGCAATAGACAGCCAGCAGCGGCGGGACCAGGATATAGAGGGGCAGGGTTTAGAGGGGCTGACTCAGCTGGTGATGGTTTCAGAGGACCCGTATAGTCAGGTGTTGAAAGGGATGGAGACTGGAGAGGCGGTTGTAGCAGCCAGTAGGGAGGGGCTACTGCCGCCTGTGCTGCAGCATGTGTGGTCACCTGGGGCGGGGGAGTGGATTGAGTTTGCGCCGTTGAGTGAGAAGGAGAGGAGGGAGAGGAAGGCGCTGGGGTGGCTGTGGAGACCTGTCGTGTGGTTTAGGTGAGCGGGATGGGGGAAGAGTAGGGGAAGGGGGAGATCTGGCCGGGGCCATGATGGGGTGGTAATGGTGGAGGTAAGGGAGTGAGACCCCAGAAAGCGGGAACGGAAGGGGGAATGGGGTGGAGGGGACGGGATGGGGAGAGAAGGGGGGGCAGGTAGTCAGGGGAAGAAGAGGTTTGGCTGGGGCCAGGATGGGGTGGTTATGGTGTCAAGGGTATGGGGGTAAGACTTTTCGAGAAGTGGCAATGGGGGGGGGGGCTGTAGGAGGGGCAATGAGGTGGAGGGGAGGGGACTAGGAGGGGCAATGGGGTGGAAGGAGGATGCTCAAAAGGGGTGACAGGAGGGCATGGTTGGTGCTGCTGATGGGAGGGAGTGGACAGCCTGGGCTGGAAGCGGACATCTGTGTGGTCCTGTTGAGGTATGTAAATGATAGCAGGGAGGAGGGGATTGCTGCTAGTAGCAGGGTGAAGGGGGCATGGGTTCCGTGTGGAGACCTGTGGTGTGGTTTACCGGTAGGTGAGGAGCTGTGGGGAGTGGGGGTGCGGACAGTGTAGTATGAGGTTTAGGGCTCAGATGGGATGTAAGATCCAGGGAATAAGGGAGGAAGCTGATGCGTGGCAGGAGAGGTGATTAATAGTTAATGGGTGATGGAATGTGACCAAGGGGAGCAGCAGCAGGCCCGAGCGGCTAGGGGTTTAGATGGGGAGCATGAGAGGCATGTGTTCCGTGATGTTCAGGTGGTAGAGAGAATATTGTGGGCTGGAGTTTGTGACTTTGTCGTGCTACAGGTGTGTAAATTAGCAGGCAATGGGGCCAAAGAGGAGGCTGAAGCATACGCAGAAAGGACGAGATAGAGATTGATCAATAATACTGTGCTACTGGGGGCAGAAATGAGTGAGGGGAGGAAGTGGTGGGTGGGTGCGGTGAGGCGCTGGTGGGCATGAGGTGAGGTGGAACGGGTAGGAGAGGATGTGTGTATCAGGTGGGGTGAGGTGCCAGTGGAGGGGGAAGTTAAAGCGATTGGTGAATGGGATGCAAGGCAATGGGAGGTTTAAGGGATGGGCAAGGCACTGAGGAGGGCGGCAGCAGGTATTGGAGGTGATTGGCATAATCAGGCAAGACAGGGGCTGCAAATGAGAGGGTCAGAGGTGGAGATGTGTAGCGCTGGAGTGGTAGGAGATGCTGTGGTGTGATTTGGTATGAACTGCCGGCACTGATCAATACGGGAGATGCAGAGGCAGTGGGAAGGAGAATAATGATCAATGAAACTCATTACAGTAGTTGCAAGTAATCAACACTGATATCAATGGTAGATGCTCTATTTATATATAATAATGATGTCCTTCTGCAGGTTCAGCAGTGATGTGGCGGTTGTTGAGGAGCCCTCCAGTGATGATGAAGTTCTCGTCGATGTGTCAGATGGTGAGGGTGAAGTGGACGATGACAGCGAGGAGCTGCTGTCAGCCACGCCATCATGGGCCGGGAGTGATGCTGATGACGAAGCTGGTAGTGACGCTGGTGACGATGATGATGACGCTCCTTTTGGTGTTGACGGTCACCCGTTAGAGGTGGAGCTGCTGTATGGGACGGAACAGACTGGGAATGGTCATGCGGGGGCAGCGGCAGCGGTAGGGGTGGGTGGGGGGGTGCCGGGGCCGGCAGTGGCAGCAGCAGTGGCAGCAGCAGCGGCAGCGGTTGATGAAGATGTGATGATGGTTGACGCTGAGCCTGCGGCGGCGGCGGGAGTAGTTGCGGGGGCATCGGGGCAGCAGCTTGGCCGGAGCGGCAGCAGCAGCACCACGCAGTCGGGGCGGAAGCGTGCGGCGTCGCAGGATGCAGATGCGTCTGATGATGAATGGGCTACTGCTCGTGGGAGTGAGCCGGAGGATGAGGTGGAGATGGTAGGGGGAGCTGTTGCTGGTGGGGGTGGGGGTGGGGCGGCGGGGCCTTCTGGGCTGCAATGGGGACAGCAGCAGCAGCAGGGGGATGGCGTCTCGGATGCAATGGTGGAAGAACAGGCGGGGACGGTAGCTTCTGCTGCTGCTGGTGGAGTTGATGTGGAGGTAGCGGGTGGGGAAGAGAGGGGGGACGGTGCGGAAGCAGTAGAACCAGGAGGACAGCAACAGCAGCAGCAGCAGGCGGGTGTTCAGCGGCAGAGGTGGTGGGGGAGGAGAGATGGAGCAGCGGCTGCAGATGAGGCGATGCCAGCAGCAGCACCTGCAGCACATGATCCAGCTGCTGATCCGTTTGCAGGGATTATCCCGGTCCCACAAGTGGATTGGTCACGGCATGAGGCGTTTGTGCAGTGGGCGAGGGAACAGGTGCAGCAGATGCCTAACCAGCTGCAGCAGCAGCAGCGGCAGCAGGGGTGCTGCTTGCCAAATCCGCTAAGGGCGGTGGGTTTGGGGGTGGGTTTGGAGCAGCGGCAGCAGCAGCAGCAGGGGCAGATTTACCTGTCTGGCAACCAGCAGCAGCAGAGTTTAGCAGTACCATCGTCGTCATCATCAGCAGCAGCAGTAGCAGCGGCAGCGGCGGCTGTGGCAGGTCCGGTAGTAAAGATCGCACCTCCGGCGGCTCTGGTGGAGGTGGGGCATGGGGTGGACCGAGGGGATGTGTTGGTCATGTCGCTAGCTGCCATCCACTCTGGGAATGCAACGACGCTGAAGCTGATAAACAGCCAGAATAAGATGGCTGAGATGAATGATATGCATGAGGTGCCTAATATTGATGTGCAGTATGTTGCGCTGAAGGGGTGTGTGGCAACATTCCCAGTGGGGCTGCAGCTCTTCTGATACGGCACGGGTAGCCTTTGCAGGGTTTATTTATGCTGCCACGACTAGGGTTGCCAGGGTTAGCCAGAGCTAGGCTTTCTAAAGTTTACTGATGCTGCCACAGTTAGGGTTAAGCGCCAATGGTATGCATGAAGTGCCTATTGATGTGCAGTATGTGGCGCTGAAGGGGTGTGTGGCAACATTCCCAGTGGGGCTGCAGCTCTTCTGATACGGCACGGGTAGCCTTTGCAGGGTTTATTTATGCTGCCACGACTAGGGTTGCCAGGGTTAGCCAGAGCTAGGCTTTCTAAAGTTTACTGATGCTGCCACAGTTAGGGTTAAGCGCCAATGGTATGCATGAAGTGCCTAATATTGATGTGCAGTATGTGGCGCTGAAGGGGTGTGTGGCAACATTCCCAGTGGGGCTGCAGCTGTTTTGATACGGCACGGGTAGCCTTTGCAGGGTTTAATGATGCTGCCACGACTAGGGTTGCCAGGGTTAGCCAGAGCTAGGCTTTTGAGGTTTTACTGATGCTGCCACAGCTAGGGTTGAGCTCCAAAGATGTGCATGAGGTGCCTAGTAATATTGATGTGCAGTATGTGTCACTGAAGGGGTGTGTGGCAAGATTCCCTGTGGGGCTGCAGCTCTTCTGATACGGGGCTGGGGTCTATGGGAGGTTTCATGTAGTGGGATGGGTGAGGAGGGGCCGGTGGGGGAGGGAGGGAGGGGGATTGTTAGGGGTGTAAGTGAATGATATGCATGAGGTGCCGAATATCGATGTGCAGTATGTGTCACTGAAGGGGTGTGTGGCAAGATTCCCTGTGGGGCTGCAGCTCTTCTGATACGGGGCTGGGGTCTATGGGAGGTTTCATGTAGTGGGATGGGTGAGGAGGGGCCGGTGGGGGAGGGAGGGAGGGAGGGGGATTGTTAGGGGTGTAAGTGAATGATATGCATGAGGTGCCGAATATCGATGTGCAGTATGTTGCGCTGAAGGGGTGTGTGGCAACATTCCCAGTGGGGCTGCAGCTGTTCTAATATACAGGTGTGGGAGTTTCACGTAATGGGATGGTTGAATGTACTGTTGGGGGATGTACAGTGAAGCAGGGACTGGGGTCGATAAGGCATTGAAAACATGGTGTTGCTGCAAGCTGTAGCAGCTTCAACCTGCTGTTGCTGTGTGGGTCCCTGTGAGGTGTTGAACATAGATGTGCAATATGTTGCGCTTTAAGGGGTTTGTGGCAACATTCCCTGTGGGGCTGCAGCTCTTCTGATACAGAGCTGTGGGAGGTGTGGAAGGTTTTAGGTAGTGGGATGGGTCGAAGGGGGCGGAGGGGGGCGGAGGGAGTGAATTTAGTTGGGGGATGTACAGAGTTGAGTAGGATTTGGGTTTAGTAAGGTGTTGGACACACGGCGCATACTGTAGGAGCTTCAACTTGCTGCTACTGAATGCTTGGGAGGGTGGAAGGCAGATCGTGGAAGCTAGTTGGCGTAGGAGCACTCAGGTGTGGTGTGTATTAGTTAAACACAGGGAAGGTATTCCATATCTGCTTCAGGGAGTGCATCAGCAGCTGCAGCAGGCTTCCAACACGTACAGCGCTAGCAGGGTCAAACACTTACAGCCCCCCATGTTCAGGGGCATGGATGAGCCTAGGAATGGCGATCAGCCTTTTGGATCTGTGGAGCAGCCATGCATTCCGAAGGCAGATCACCATTCTGAGGCTCAGCTATGCCCCTGAACATGGGAGTTTCCTCCTTGCAGAGACTTAAAACCCAGCCGTGGCAGGGTTCATCACCCACAGCTGCAGCAGGGTTCAACACCTACAGCCGCAGCAGGGAGGTGCATCAGAAAGGAGGTTCTCTGCCGAGGGCTCTTGCCACTGGGTATTGTTTGGCGGGGCGTGGGGCTTCTGAAGTGACCACCTTGTGTTGGTCATTTTGAGCATCTCTAGCGGAGATGGCTGAAATGACCAACATAAGTTGCCCCAGTGTGGGCGTTTGGCCATGTAGGCAGCCACAAAGGATCTGCTTGAGCACGGCTCTCATAGCGGCTGAGACTTTTGGATATGGGTGGGTTATCCCTAAGCCTGATGAAGACTTGAGATGATCTCTCATATGAGAAGTCTTAATTTTGCTATGTCTGCTGTGCATGGGTTGTGGTGGCTGAGGGGCCCCTGTGCTGCCAGAAGGGAAGTGCTTTGAGGAAAAGTGGAACTTAGAGCAGCTAAGTCTTGTTTATATGATCACTTCATCTGCGAACTGAGAAACAGACTTGAGATGATCTTCCATATGAGAAGCCTTTGTCTTGCTATGTCTGCTGTGCATGTGGTTGTGGTGGCTACCGAACCATTGGGGGAGACCACAACACTACAAAAAAGGTGTGTGTGGTGCAGGGTTTGGGGGACCCCCACCCTCTAAGTTTCAAGGTTTAGCCACTAGCAACACTGGCCCAAAAGGCCCTCAGGAACCCCCTCAGTCCCCCATATGTATATGCCCAGAGTCCCACCCTCCCTCCCTAAAGGATAGATTCTGGGACTCCCCTTGTGCTGCAGATTCTCACACCTTGCACTACGAGTAACTCGCATGTACTGCAGGGTCACCCGTGTGGTGATGCGAGTGCCAACGTTGTAGTCATTCACCTCTGGGTCGGTCACATTGTACTGCAGTTATAGTGGGCTGTGGGTATTGCTGTGGCAGGGTTGCAGGCACGATTAAAAGGCAATGTGGTTTGTCTGACATATTGGCAGCCACCAGGGGAAGGGCTTTGAGCAAAAGTGCAATTATCAGCAGTTGAGACTTTTTGATATGGCCATTTCTTTGGCGATCGTGAAAGCCTGCGGATGAAATCCCATATGAGAAGTCTTTATCTGTGCTGTGTTTGCCGTGCATGTGGTTGTGGTGGCTGAGGGGCCTTATGGTTGGTCGTTGGTGTGCTTGGTTGTTTCGACCTAGCTGCCTTGGTGCAGCCACACCTTAAATTTTTGTTTGTTTGCTTGTTTGTGCTGCGGACTTGATCACCTTGCACTTCGGGTCACTCGCATTGTACTACAGGGTCAGGCGCGTGGTACTGCAAGTGATCACCCTGTAGTGCAGAGTCACTCCCTCAACTTGAACTGTGAGTCACTCACCATGTACTGCAGGGTCACTAAATCAGTGCTTTCATAGCTGCTGCTGCTGCTGCTGTGTAGCTTTAGCAAGGGAGGGTGGGGTAATGTCTGTTTCCGGTATCCAGCTAGTGAGGTAGTTGCAAGTGGGCATTGTGTATGGATATATCGGGTGATAGGGACGTAGTATCAGTGCGGCTGCACTATCGCCTGCTGGGGTCAACCTAAAGCTTGAGTAACAGTTGCAAGTAGGTGCCGTCTGGTGGACAATATGGTGATAGGGTGAAGCATCTGTATTGCTGCCCAGTCATCTGCTGGCTTCAAGCTCCGCTACGTGACACCCTGGCGGGGGCGGGCTGTGTTGTCATTCTGCAACCATCTTGTGCAGCTTATGGGCTGGCATGGACATGTTCCCTGCTATGGTACCATAGCACATGAAATGTCTATTCCAATCCATGAGCTCCATTTGCTGGCATGACCCTAGGGTCTCAGCTTCATTCCCTGTTCATGACATGGGTCTGCTTGCTTGTAACGTGCTGATTATAGAGCATAATGTTGCCACATTTCCTCAGCGTGTGCAATGGAAGTGGTTTGCCTAGGACACTGGGGGGAAAGTATATTCTGGTCAGCTTTTCTTGGGTCTTGGGGACAAACAAACAGACAAAAATTGAAGGTGTGGCTGCACCAAGGCAGCTAGGTTGAAACGACCAAACACACCGGGCGGGGTCAAACCCCATTTCCCTTCTGAACGGAAAAGGAAACACCACAAATGAGGTGCTCCATGTATGTGCTGGCATTGCCCTGAGGTCTCCGCCCCATTCCCTGAGTGGGTCTTGTTTGTGGGAGCATGTTGGTTGTGGTGCGTAACGTTGCCATCCACCTTTCCTCAGCTTCTACATTGGAAGCGGTTTGCCTAGGACACTAGGGAGGGAGGTATGTTTAGCCGACACCTCTGAGGTACAAAGCGGGACGGTACTCTGCAGGGCTGCAAGAGGAAGTGTGAGTGTGTGAAGACTTTTCGGTGCTTTTCTGGGTGAGTTGATCAGTAGGGCACGCTGCCCCACTGATGGCCTTACAGAAAAAGACGAAAAGTCCTCCCAACACTGGGGAGAAAATTATATGGCGAGCACCCCATGGGTCCGTACAAAGGATGCAGTGAAAGGCAGCGAGAAGGCGCGTTAGTGAACACTTTTGGGCCTTCTCTGTAAGCGGCAATCTCTGTGGCACATGGCCTCAGTCATTTCCTTACAGAAAAGGCGGGAAGTGCTCCCAAACATGCTGATTTCCCGTACAGCTGCAGAAGACACCTTGCCTTCATGTCGTGTCCATGTGATCTTGCAACTGGTCGCCACTGGTGTTGAGTGAACTGATATGGGGTGCTTTTTTAACTGGGCGTCTGGAAATATTGACCATTTGGCATCAAATGTCACCAGCCATGGTTGATTGCTGATAGTGGTGCTTTGATGGATCATTGGGATCTGCAGAGCTACTGGAGCTGGGGGAGGGAGGGTGCAGCCCCTTAAGGAATGTCAGCTGTGCTTGCTACCTACAAAATGTCAGATGGAAGTGGCATGCAACCTACATTTGAGGTGTGTGTGTGAATCTTACATTGGCAAACCCATCGGCACGCGTGCGGTGCCACAGTGGTGAGGTGGGGAGGGTTCCACTGGGGCTACATGGTGCACACACAGAGATGAGAGAACACATGCTTGGCATAGACCAAGGGCATTAGTTGATTGTGGTGGGCGTTGATGTTGGCAGGTTGGCAGGCCCAGTGTTTTACCTGGGAGGAGTCTCACTGCTTATGCACACTGCTGCAACTGGGAACTGGGAGATCTGGCGGTGTAGTGCAATCAATGGCAAAAGGGGTGTGTAACTGTTAGCAATTAGAGTGGATTTGGCACCCCGTGGATTTGGCCAGATCTCCCAGTTGCAAGACTGGGTCTGCAGCAGGTGGGAAGTATGAAGTCAGCTTATGGGCGCATACTATGGGGCAGCAAGATAAAGGCGGATTGACCTTTGTGCCTCTGTCGGTGGTGTACAGGTCTGCGACTAACATCCAAATAGTACTAGCCTTGAACAAGATGCGAGTGTTCATTGGTGCTTTAGTTCTGGCAGTATCATAGTAGATTATTTGTACTCTAGATAGTCCATGCATGTTGACGGTTTCTGGTAGCGAGCAGACGACGAACTGGGTTTGCTAGACTGTACTAGCTATGGACAACATGCTGCCTTTTGGATTGGGTAGAGAGATGTGTAGTCCGCTCTGGCATGCTCACAAAAGCTCTTCTTCTGTGTCATGATGTAGTTGAGGTGCCTCGGGCTCTTCAATATAAATATGCTTTTGGGCGTATGAAGCCACAGCAGTACTGCGGTATAGAGGAATTCATTTCAGCAAGCTTCTGTAAAGTGTCATACTTGGTCTTCTAACATACACGTGCTCGTCTTGGCTGTATCTAAATTGGTACGCGGAGGGACGCAAGTTCAATGTTGCTGATCGAGAAATGTTATGTGAGTCAGCACCGTATGGTAGTGGCCGCGGCTAGCAGATCAATCCGTTTTTTTTCGCTCAAACGGAATAAAAAGGTTTTAAAGGCATTACTTCGGAGGCCTGAAGTGGCTAGCAAGGGGTTCGTACCGCCTGGTGAGTCAGTTCGTACCAAGTCACAGAAGTCACGGTGTTCGTGACCGCGGGGACTAACATATCCATGCTGTGTTAGTAGAGGCACGATGTACTTGCAAACTTTAAGTCTCAGTGTCGCGCGTACTTGTATCATGCAAGGCTGCCATCATTGCATGACCCTCCACCAGGCTGTCACATAGCGGTACGAGGGCCGACCTGCAGACCGACAGGGGCCGAAGGCACCTATTGTCAGGAGAGCACCTTGAAGCTCGGTATCAACACTAGCCTAATTGATGTGCAGCACTCTGTTTTCTCTAGATGGGTCATACTGTGGAGCTGAGTGAAGCCCAACCAATGAAGCCCGAGGTGAGCCTACTGGGACAGTTCTACTGATGAGCTTCAGCGCCAGGCAATAGCGGTTTGAATCCGCAACCTGCCACTCTGGAAAGCTCGCCGCATCTATCCCACCGGGTATATGCACTGTCAGATGACTGCTGACGCAGTGAACTCTCTCTTGCAGGCCTTGCGTTCAGTCCGCACATGGGATACATCTGCATTTCTGCTGCTGGCCTGGGGTGTGGCCCTGTTCACAAACCTTTTGTATCTCCTAGTTTTCTACCATGCGCAACTTATGCCGAGACGTGTGATGTACGACATTAAAACTACAGGTGTGATGTAAGACAGTAAGGCTAAGTAAATGAAGGCTGGCTAGTTCAAACTGACACCTATGCACATGGAGCCCTAAACTCTCATTCTGACGATGATGTCTGCCTGCTTCCATACACGGAGATTACTTCATACAGCCACTTACTTTCATGTACACTCTGTGACCATGGCATGTGACCTGGGGGTTGTCAGCCGCATCCCACTCCTCCTCGGTCTAGAACCTTGGGGTTTAGTCGGGGTTTAGTCGTTGCTGTTGGGGTATACTGTATTATGTTCCACCTTGCTGTTTTTGTGACAGCTTGAGGTGCGGGGCCTATGGCACTTTTTGCTATGGCATATCATGAAATGGAATAGTGCTGTTGGGGTCCGTCAGTGCTGTTGAGGTCACTGCTGTTAGGGTTCAGTTGGTTTAGCCCATCACAGTGTGTACTGTGCTGCCACAGCTAGGCTTTCCAGGGTGTAGTGATGCTGCCATAGCGAAAGGTTTAGCTCCAAGTCCAGAACCACCCTGGCAGGTTGGTGTTGAAGTACTTTGCAGAGTATTGCCTCCTGTGACGTCAGCAAACTCTGGATGGGCAGTGATCACTATCTTCCAATGAGGAAACACCAAGACCATACTTATCCTGCAGAAGGTAATAAGATATGTGGCCAGGTGGAAAGTTCAGGAGATTATTGGTGCCCCCTCAATTGCACCAATCACACATCTATTGATTTTATCAACATTGATGGCAGGGGAGCTTACAGACCGGGGTTGCACAACCATATCTGTTTGTTATTATGTAAGGTATCTAATTATAAGAAACCTTCGTGCCGACGCTTACAGGTCGTGGCATTTTAGACCACTATATTTGAAAGGATGTTGTATTCAAAACCATCGTTTTTATTACATAAGGTCTTTATTTGGGATGGATGGGAGAGTCCATGCAATGACTGTTCCCAATGACATGCTGCCATCAAGCATCCACTTGTTACACACATGCCTTCCTAGCTTCTTTTCCCCCAGTAGCATGTGCATTTGCGTTCTTAATTATGTAGGCAAGTATGGGTGCATGCTGCATGAGTCCATTACAGGTAATACTGCACACATGCATCGGATCTAAATTGGACAGCAGCGCTTCATTGGAAACAGCAATCGGCATGATTCCCGGCTTTCTTGCTTGGTTCTTTGCGAGGACTGCACCCCCTCCCGCCAGCTCCCCAGCTAGTTCACTCCCCCAACTTACAAGTATCAATTGTAGTGTTGCATTTACAATATATACTTGCTCCCCCCCCGCCCCCTAATCTGTTTTTGTCAGTTGCCTCAGGGAACCCTTCTGAGAAGATGCTGGCCCTCATCAATGTCAAAGCCAGGAGGGATCAAGACATCCCGCCCCTATACTTCTCAAACGAGCTGCAGGCCATTGCTGAAAAAGAAAGCGCTGCTGGTAAGGAGCATCTCATCATGCGCGACTCAGACAAACCAGGCACCCTCCCTTTAAGTTGTGCTCAGGGGAAGATCATCATGACACAGAAAGTTCCGGACTGGAAGACCATCACTTACGGGCAGTATCTTGACAGGAGCTTGCAAGAGGAATTCTGGCGCCAGACGTTGCTCAGCCGCCGTCCAAAGATCCATGCAGGGTTTGCTGTTGCTGGTAACGGGACAGATACCTATGTTACATGGGCAGTGGGGTTTGATTGCTGTTGCTAAGTGAAAAGATGACTGAGTTCTGCTGTGCCTTGTTGTCTGCTTCATTCCCAATAAGGAGATGTGTAAATGAATCAAGGTTGGGGTGTGAGAGCCAACGGATCAAATTTGCTTGCTCCATTTGTCCATGTGCGTGCTAAGTAGCCGTGCTGGCGGAGCGGAGTTGAATAGCCACAATGGCTTTTGCTTAACTCGGTTGCGGCGCCAGCAGTGCGCAGCAGATGCAGATTGCCTGGCCGAATCAACAACGGCACACTCTGTGAAATTCTGTTAGTTTACTCCTTTTTGCTTTGAACGCAACCTAGTTTGCATAGCTTTGCAAGCAGCTAGACCTTCAATGCCATGACTCATCACTAAGATGTCTGCGGTATCACTCACCTTTCCTTCTTCCTGTGTGCTCGGTTGTGTGTTTGAGGAAGCTGCTTGCAATGTTCATAATTGCTTGTAATATTGTAATCATCTGCGGTTTGAGGGCGGGAGCTGCTTGAGTGGCCTGTGTGGTAAGGAGCTGGCTTCTGCCTATACACTTCATCACTAGTAGGCTGCGTGCTTTGTTATTCAAAAGGGAGTAAACCAAGGGTGCGAGGCCGTGGATGGGCATGGGCTGGGTCCTGTCCCTCACCCTGCTTGGAAGTGCATTCTGTGTAGTATGAAGATGTGTGTTGTTGCCAATGGAGTGGTACGCATACATGCAATTGGCGTACAAATTGATAGCTGTATATCTGCACGTTCGTCAATGGCACATGGCAGGATTACAAACGGTCCTCCGTCCAGTAGTCCTGGCAAAGCACAGAGCTGATGGGTCAGCCCAAACCTTTTACATTCCTCAGTGTACTAATTTGCAGCCCAAATAGCGAACTCATCGACTGTCTGGCGTTCGGACAGTTGCTGAGTGCGTCCGTTGCCGAATGGCCTGCTGTTCTGCACGCCTGAGTCTTTTACTCCGCATTGCGTATTGTCATTCTAGCCTGCCCCACTGAGTAACATTGTACAGTATGCAGATCAATAGAGGTTGTGCCGATGCCACTGTCCCAGCGAAGGGGCGTAACCCGTATAGTCAATCTGCGTGCATTGCAAAGTGATGGCGATGCGGGCAGGTGACTTTGCAATCTGCATCGACTTGGTGCGTGCACAAGCCTTAAACAGTATACATACATCTGGGATAGATGAACAGCACAGCGTTGCAGCCATACAGCGCCCATGCTATCACGGCTACGCCAACCAGATCCCAGTTCACGCCCACCCCGACCCATGCGCGGGTGAACAGCACACATATCTGTCCCGCGGCTCCAATGGAACAAAGACAGCAAATGACATCACGGCACGGAATGCAAAATACAGCTTTCCAACCCTTCAAAGATGCATATATGACGTAACAAGGCCCCGTGCACTTGCTTGACAGTTACGTATCTGTTTCACCAGACCCTTCCCGCTGCATACCCACGAAACCATCTCTACTGAACATGCCAGTTAACGAGGTTCCATCCCTGAGCGATGCTAAAGGCCTCAGACACGCTACAGCAAGGTAGCGTCCACCCACCTGACCGGTCATGGCATGATGAAGCTCAATCAAAACCTGCACAATAGTGATTCATAGTACACGTACTCTGCATCACTACACCGAAAGCAAAAACAAACGTGGCTACGTACTATCCAGACTGTCACTGTAAATTTTGCTGTGTCATGCATGGAGATGGGACTAGCAGCCCAATAAATTGATATGAGGCCGACACAAGCACACCTCTGCCCTAGTTGCCCTTGCCAGCCCCTCTAGGGGGGTCACCATACCCGCGCTTGCTCGGACCGACCATCAGAAAATATTTTAACCCAAAATCCTGCAAGTTCCTCATCACTTTAACCCCACTCATGACACAAAATCATCATAACACTACACTGCGTAATGTTCTCCCATAACACGATAACATCCTCTGTGTACACCGCAAGGTCCCAACACCGCGAGAACCTTCAACAGCCCCCTAGCCCAAGTTGGCCCCCAGACCCCTAGGCTGCAGCCTAGGCCCCTCCAATTGATGATGCAGCATCCTCTTTAAGGACCCAGTCCACAATCCAGACCTCCTTTCCCATGCATGCAGTTGCCAAAACCCAAATGGGCACCTCTATGGGTCTCCCTGTATATGGTTGCTCATGCTGCTTTGAAAGAAGAGCTTAGCCTGGATGGTGGCCTTGTCCTCCAATTCAGCCTGGCGGTCCAGCTGCTGGCTCACTGCAAACACCATATCTGCTGCCTGAGATGCTGAAATTGCTGGAGCAGCAGATCCAACCGATACATCGATAGTCGCACCTCACCAAATGAAAAACAATGCGGGCAATATCACATCAAATATGCACTTCGTCTCATACATGGCAATATCAATAGTGAAGTAACAAAGCTGCCCCCCAGCTCTATAACAGGGGTAGCCACAGCCTGAAAGTGCATGTATGTCCATGCATACCACCTATAGTCCCTAGCAGCCAGCACTTTCAACTGCAGCTCATGAGGGTGCATGTCTTCACAAATCACAACAACAAACCAAACCATCAGCAGTCTGCATGTATGCGGGACCGTATGCCTAAACAGCAAGTAGCCATCCTCAAAGAGGTAGGACAGAGTCACCCCAAGCCTCTACTGGCCTACTCGCCCCCGTTGGGGTAAGAAAGTTCGGAGCCCTCCTGCAATCAGTGAGAAATGGAGTCTGAGTGAGGGCTCATCGAACGAAAGGACTAGTTATGTGCCAGGAACTTTGCAGAGAATGTTCATTACTGTTACCGTTGCCACAAACCTAATTTGTTTGACCTCATGCGGCCGCATCACCATATTGACCAGGGTGATGAGTGACACATAAACCTAATTTTGTTTGGCCCTCAAGCAGCTTAAGGATGTTTAGCAAACCATAGCCGTACCCATGTATTTGTGGCGGTGCAACAGTGATCCTATCCAGCTCTGTATTAACCAGGCTACCAGAAATGCACTGAGAAGCATGCATCAAACTAGTAAGCGGGGATCAGACAATACTAACAGTGAGCCAGTAAACTGTGCACAAATCAACTGACTGATGAAAAAGTGACGTCGAACAATGTGATCGGCAGGTTCTAGACCACCCATGCACAGTCTGCCAACCAATAGCACTATCAAATAGCAGGTGCCGATAGTGGTCACTCGGTGTGCTCACGCTGCCGAGCTACCCTTAGTGCGTGCCACCATAGTCCGTGACACCAACCGCTGCCTACTACACGTATAATATTCACTCGTACAAAGACGCCATACGCCAATGATATCATAATAACATAGCAGCAGTGATATCGTCCAGCCTAGCCGCTCAAGAGCTATGTGCTCCCTCTAGGCATTGATGCAAAACCCAGCAGGAGCACACCATGAAAAATATGAGTGGTGCGCACATGCCTTGCTGCTGAGGGAGAGCCGTCGTCATGGCATGCAATACTCATGACAAGTTAAATGGCAAATGAGATCTATGAACTAACACTAGCTTCTGCTGCTGCATGTGCAGTCAAATGGCAATTCCAGTGCCAACTAGTTGACCAGCACTGAAGCTACATGTAAACAGGGCTGCAACAGTAGACTGCATTGTGTATGGCAAACAGAAAGGGAACAAACAATCGTGGACAGGCCTCCACCACAGACTCCAAGGTCAGTGCAATTTGATGAGAGAAGTGAGATTCAAGAGTCATTGCAAGGCTGCAGCTGTACTTCTGCAGCACAGCTCTCCAGCATAGAAGAAGCGGTCCAAGCAGGTAAGGAGACCACCCAAATTGGTATTCTCAATCCAGAATGACCAACCAATCAATCAAATAAATAATCAATCGATCAATCAATCCATCCGAATCATTCAAAGAGTCAAAATGCAAAATCAGCTATGCCAAAAGGTCCGCTCAAGACCAAGCAGCACGTTACCCTTGATGACTGGAGTCATACAACCACATGTTGGCCACCCTTATTGGAATACCCCTTGTACTGGGTGAACCACTTAGGTCATAGAGTTGAAGTCAGATGCAACGGCATACACACCAAGAGGGATGTTAAAAACTGGAGCCCTGACGGAACCATGATAGAGGAGATCCCTCTGGATTGAGCATAAAAATTGCTAGGGGAGCTGCTGTTGGCTCCCACCAACACAACTTTACTCCTCCCACTGCTGCGACTGTTGCTCGCTCTGGAAAGGAAACGAGCAGCAATCTGCATATTGCACTGCAGATTGCTGCCCCCTCCTGCCAGATTGAAGCCCTTAAGTGTATGTCTGTTTCCTGCCCTGAGTGGGTGACTGACCAAACTTCCAGAGCATAGTCTTCCTCCAAACACACTTGAGCTGACATTTTTCCTCACAGTCCTCCTCAGGGACACCTACAACTTGCAGATCACTAAGCACATAGTTCTCCACCTAGCAGGAGGCCGGACAGCCTTTGCCTCATTGGCACCCCTTACAAGGGTGAAAACAGAGCTACATGCGGTACCAAGACAGGCTCCATGGGACCCACATGCCCCAGCCACGTCAACCTGTTGGTTGTGATGGTGGGGGCTCGAGATGAATCACCACTGATACCTGACATGTGCATTGGTTGCTGTGCCAATCAGAGAGCTTGACCCCAAGGATGCTTATAAGACAGCTACTGTGCACCCGCTCGAGCACAAGTGACTGCTATCCTGTCAGGGCGCATGAGTGCCTCACTCCCAAACAGCAGACTTGGCAACAGCACATGCCCTATAGCACTTGACTTTGGTAGACACAGAAAGATGCTTCGATCCCCAGAGCTTCTTGTGAACTCGCTTAACCTGCCATACGCCGTCCCCTTCCTGATACTAAGCTTTAGTGCTTTTTAGAATTGATAGTCAAAATGGGAACACCAGCAGCTGGTCTGACCAGCTTGTGCTCTTAGCTCAGTTCCTTTCCAAGTCACTTTCAAGACTTGCTTAAACACCTTAAACACCTGAACATGCAGCCACAGCTTGATGCAGCGCTTATAGGTTTACAGACAAAGGCCCTGCGGTCAGTGCCGATGACAGCAGTGCTGGCAGTGATGAGATTTTCAGTCGCGCTCACTGCGTCTCCTGGCAGAGAGGTCCCCTCCAATTGGATGCCCGGGCACATCATCTGGGCAGTCTGAACACTGATCATTTGAAGAATGGCTGTGCCGCATTGCATCAACCCGGCCTGCCCAGGCGTGCGCTTCAATCACGGGCTCCCGATTGTGACGGATCAGCTACGGCCTCATAAATGGGCACTGGCCTCCATCCAGCTTTATATCTGTTAGATTTGCAACCAAGCGGCCATACTTTGGGCACTTGGGGTCGCTGTCATAGTCCGGCAACCCCAGGGTGATGTTGGCCAGGCAGTCTGTCCTGTTGTGGCCGCACCTGCATGCAGCAAGTAAACAGGCACAAATTCGTTGATCACTCATGCAGTACATGCCAGCATGCATGGTGATAACAGAGTAGCAGCAGCAAAATTGATGTTTAAGACCAGCTGAATGACTCATCAGGGTGCAGCAGCATAGTTCCTCGCTTCCCAGCCAGCCAGCGTTGCCCGGGTTTTCAGATGCAGGTTGCATTCAAGCAACAAATGTGTTTTTAGCAACAAGATGAAGAGGAGCTATGCCAAGCTAGATAGGTGAGAAAATGGAGAGGACAAGTAGTGAGTCTCTTCCTCCTTCTGTAGCGTAGGTTACGCCTACATGACACGTGTAGGCTTGTTCCCGGCCTTGTTGTGTGTGTTTCTGTGCGTTTCTGGAGATGGGTTACGTCTGGTGACACAGGAGTGACAGCCGGGTGACTGGTCCAGAATCAGATTGATGTGCTTGGCACGTTGATAAGCGTGTGTGTTGGGCGAATGTAATCCTTCATGCTTCACCTAAGTCTCAGGCCATATGGGCATGCTACACCCTCCCAGCCTATGGAGGTTCAGATTGAGACAATTGAGAGCAGCCATGGCCTATACTGTCAGCAAGATTTCCTCACCTGCCTAGGCACATGCCCACTCCTGTGCTGTAGTAGTTCTCATGTTTGATGGACAGGAAGAAGGCGGCCACAAAAAGCCCAAGCCATAAAGCCACCAAGACATGCACGGCAACATCCATAATGGAAATCCTCTTCAGGTACAGCTCACCCATCTCAGGGCTGAAGCAGGCATACAGTGACTTGCCCTCCTTTATGCCCAGCCTCTGGACTTTGCCTGCAAGGGTCTGAGTGTGCATACCAGTGGGGTGGAGCAGTTTGGACACGCACATCCCAAGTCCACGGTACAACAAAGAGAACCTCTGGGGCTTAAATAACTTGCAGCTAGCTCAGGTGGGTGCAGCAATGTTGTTCCGACCATAAAGTAAGCACACGTTAATCGGGTTTGAAGCAAACATAGCAATACAAGATGCCATCCCGAAATCCTGTGAATGAATCATTGTAATCTCCACATGTCTGCAGGGACCCCTTGCTAGAGCGAGGCCACAGTGGACTGATAAGTCCAATTAAGGGACAGGCAAAAGAGTGCAATTGACGGGTTGACCTTATAACTCTTGTCAACTGCAGAGTAAGCGCTCAACTAGCTCTCAGGAATGAGTGAGCCTACTCCTGAATTTGGTTGGTTGACTGGGCTGTGTATTTTCATACCGCAAATTGAATGATTAGGTTGGTTGACTGGGCTGTATACATACCGCATATACTTTGCTAACCTGCCAGGCTGTGCCCAGGTACCATATGCACATTATGAGTGTGTTGGCAGTTTTTCAATCAACTGCCTGTGCCGTATACGCACGTTAGTGCCACCTGCACCTTACCTGCAACTCCTCTAGCTTGCTCTCTAGCCTGGCTGTTTTGTCAGCTGCTTGAAGTCGGCTGAAGCATAAGGTGGCTTTGTTGAAGCGTACTTTGAAGGCAGCCCGAATAAGCCCCCTCTCCACCTTGCGCGCCTCTGACAGGTACGTGACATCCAATTTCTCTTCCAGCACATGGATTCCAGGTTTCCCGGGCTCCTTTTTATTTGTCTTTGCTGTTGCTTCCAAGAGACCGGCAGTAGCCCCAGCGATAGCAAATGCTCTTGCTGCTAGTGATGATTGTACGTTAAGGGCTTCCCGCAGTGATGTGTCCAATGACGCTTGAGCCTCTGGCGAGCCGATCGACACACAAGTATGGCCCTTTGGCCGATTGCCTTCCTCCTGCCGATTGCTACCCTTTCTGGCAGTGTCCCTGTCCGCCTCATCGCTTGTTACACATTGCAGCGCATAGCGTGGCCAGTTCCAAATGGAGATCCCTATCAAACAGACCATGACTGCGAGTTCCAGCAGGCAGAATATTGGGATGGCTATAAGGGGCTCCAATAAACGCACTAAAACAACCCACCCAACCTGCAGCACCGGCCACGACGTGAAGCACGGCAAGGTCGGCAATGGCGGAGTGACCTGTATCCTACCAACATGCACCAAAAGGGTCCATGCGGCAAAGGCCTGTACAGCCCCAGCAATTATCACCAAGAAGACGCCATTGGAACAGGCGATCGTACCAACGGTGATGCCCGCAGCCGCCACCAAGAAGCCGCTGATGAAAACCAGCCACATGTCAATGATGAACCGCGTACAATTCACAGGTCTGACTACTGCTGGCACGCTGCTGTGGGCTTGCAGCAGCTCATGCCGTGTCTGCAGCGCGTTCTGTGACACAGGGTCGTCAGAGGTATCCAGCTCTTGTGGAATGAGCGCATGTGCTAGGTCCCAAGCAGCCAGCTTCACCTCCTGCAAGGCACGTAAGGAAGTGATGTCACCGAGCTGTATAACATCCCTGCAACTTTGAGTGATTGTTTAATTAACTTTATGAGTAATTTAGTACTTTTTAATACTTAATAAGTTACTAATGATAATTATTATATTTCAGAAAATATATGTCCATCTTTAATTCATCATCTTTCAATTTTAATTTTAATTTGATCAAATTTTCAATTGCTATCATCTTTTAAAGTTTAGTCTTTAATTTCAAATATAATTTAATATGATAATGATTCCATTTAAACATTGAATTAAGTTGTCACAGGACAGGATTGAACCCGCGTTCGCTCGTGAGGACCATAGGCATGCGCCTTGAATTGGGCAAGGCCATTCGGCCATAGCTAGGAAAAGGTGTTTAGAGGGATGCTGCGGCTTAGGTATCACCCTTATAGTCCAACTAGCACCATATAACGGAGTCCGTTACACTAGTAGCTGTAGGCAGTAGCTGTAGGCAGGTGATATAAGGTCTGTTCCAGTCACTGGCTGGTCACTCCTGTGTTACTCCTCGCCCCCTTTCCTCGGATTGTGCCTCAATTTTCGGAGGCCTGAGTTGGGGGTTTATTGTGTGCTTGTGCATCTTCTCATCGCATTCTCAGATGATACATACACTAGTAGCTTTGGTGCCGGCTCACCTTGCTCTTGGGGCATCGCTCTCGAAACAGTTCACATGCCAGCAAAAGCGTTGCCAGGATGGCAGCAACCCCATACAAGTCCACATCTACCATCCCTTGCAGCATTGGGAACGCCAGTATGTTAGAGCTGTCAATTGCCGGGTATGGATTGAAGTCTTCGGCCGCTGTGGCTGTCTTTTTATAGCAACTGCAGCAATTGACACACTTCTCACAATTGCAGCACCTGAGAGCAGCAGCAGCACAGACAACCACAGCGAAGCACAATACTGTGTTAAACAGAAGGAAACAGCCGCTTATCGTTTGCCTGAGGGCGAAATAAAGCTGCTTCTGGCAATCACAAACTAGCCAACCAAAAACATTGCATTACAACTTTACAAGTCTACCGCAGTGAAGCACAATTTTTGCAATCAGGAGTGCAGTAGGCTGCTCTAGCAACCTGCTGTCACCTGTCTTGACAGAACTAATATGGTGATGAACACCCGTTTGTTACTGCAGCACTATTTGCACTAGCCGCAACTGCTCTGGATCATCATTAGTGGTAGCACTCTTTTAATGCTGCGTGCCCGGTAGCAGCCACCTTTCAGGGAAAGTGGCAGTGGGTATAATTTTTATTTTACCTCATGCAGAGTACTTTCTACCTTCTAGCAGTACCATACCACCCCTTACTTAGCCAGGTTAAGCCCTTCTGTCTTTCTGGGCCCCATTCCCCAAGAGATCAAGCTTGTGCCCTTCTGTCCTTCTGCCCTTCTGCCCTGTCCTTCTGACCTCACCCCTGAAAACACAACTTCTGCCAGATCTGTCTTTCTGACCCCCACCTGCTGCTTGTGCGCTTTCCTGCACTAAACCCTTTGGGGCTGCCGCCCCCACCCGCCCCTGCCCCATATTTGCAACCACTAAACCCTTGGGAGGCTGGCGCACTCCAAAGCCACATTATATGCCGCCATTAAACCTTAAACCCTGGAACCCTAAAACCATGGGACACTGGACCCTAGGACACTACATTGTGGAAAAATTTACCCTGGAACACTACAACCTGGCACACTAAATCCTGGCCATATTTCTGGGGAAGGGAGGATCGGTGGGGGCAGAAGGACAGAAGGGCAGAAGTGGCTGAACTTGGCTTTTTAGGGAAAGGAGGGGACGGGTCAGAAAGACAGAAGGGCAGGAATGGCAAAAGTTCAAAAGGCTCTTGGTATACTGCAGCAGCTCAGAATATACTCTGATCTTCGCAGAGCTCTCTGTACTCAGCTTCCGCTCAGAAGTTGGAACAGTATTGCGGGCATGCCTGGGAAGAAATGCGCATGCTAGCATGAGAAGGGAGGAAGGGCAGACTAGAATCAAAATGAGATGTGCAAATTTCACCTTCTTAGAGGCCCGAAAGGCGCCATTCTGTCAGCAGTTAGCATGCAGAAGGTTTGTAGTGATGTATTCTGGCTTCTACTGGGCCCCAGAAGTCTGCACTTCTGGCTCTGAGCCAAAAGGCAGAATTCACCCGGTAATCCGTTGGATTTTTAGCAGAAGAGCAGAAAAATCAAGCTAGGCTAGAATATCTTCTATGTATCCTATACCCATCCTATGCACAAGCCCCCAGCTCACTTGTCCTGTGAGCAGCCATGACCCTTGACAGCCAGAATATTGAAGAAGCCAGCTTCACATTTTTTGTTGTCAGAAAAGATCTGCCTGTTGTTGTACATGCGCAAGAGGTCGATGCCCACCAGCACCATGTGCATGTATGCCAGCCAGAGCGCACAGAAGTACTCCTGCTCTCCTGGAAGCAATAACAGAACAAACAAACATTTAAGGTGTGGCAACGGCAAGAGGGCTGCTAGGAGCAATAGAAGCAGCAGACACAAAATCTGAAACCTGCATGCTGCATGGCACAGCCATGTGCATGGGTATGAGAGGCTGGAAGCAGCAAAATGCATCGTGTGGTCTAAGAACTGATAAGAAAGTTGAGCAACTAATTTATATATGTGAGGGAATTTGATTATTCCAAGTACACATTTCAGGGTGTTTACCAAAGACATTAAAAATAATAAACAACTAAATGAACAAATAACTTCATTAAAGTTATTTAACTGGCTTTTCACTTTGCCTCACTCTGATTTCTTTCAGTTTTTAATGAAAAAATTTCATTAAAGTTTTTTTTTGGTTTACGACATTTGCCCTTGGATTTTGATCTTGTTATTAAAATGCCTCAATTTTTTGGTTAATCTCTGGGTTTTAGATTGAGTCGCCTACCATTGCTGCCCGCCTGTAGCCCCCACCCGAGGCTCAGAGCGCAGGTCACAACTTAAACCACACGCAATACTTACCAGGATCTGACTTCAGCAGCTCCTGCAGATGGCCTAGACCAGCATCTCCAAACAAGGCCTCATAGCAGACCGTAAATGCACCCACGACGGAATTAACAGGCAGGCACGTTGCTGCACAGGCAGGCGTCAGACGGCATATGTAGCGCTCGCATGCCATGGCAAGACCACGCTGATCCCCATAGCGAATGTTGCACAGGCAATTGGCCAGCTCAGAGAGCTTGTAGCAATTCCCAGTGGCGCCTATGATAGTCAGGTCCCCCTGAACGGTGTCCGGCACTATGTAAACCTTAAGGCCTTTCTTGAAGTGCGCTGAGAGCGTCTCGAAATACGTGCTGGCCACCAAAAACATCTGGCTGCTGTAGCGATTGAAGCTAGCTCTGTTCAGCTTATCAATGAGCAGGTCATGGTTTGCTGCCAACGAGCCCGTGTAGCTTCTAATGCGGTTGCTCTTGTGGTATAGCCAATAGCCATAGGCCATGCATTCCCTGCGGCGCTGCCACTGCGTAATATGGCAAGCCCGCAACAGGGAAGCAAACGGCTGCAATAGGTACCGGAAAGGCCAGGTGTTCCACACATAGTCGTTAGGGGGCATATTCGAACTGAGGAGGCTGAGCCCAAACCACCACCGACGGATCCAGGATGTCAGCATGATCCACAGGCGGCTGTCATCCTGGGAACCGACAGCCAGGAAGACGTCAAAAAGTGTACCAGGGTGCCGCCAGACATTCTGATTCTGATAATCACCCCCTCCAGATCTTTTTCCCTCTCCCTTATGCTGACCATCTTCCATTTTATAGAAAATGGAGTCTTTTTTGTCACGGTTATGCTCGCCGAGCTTAGCGTAACTCATGTTCAGCATGTAAAGGCATTCATACACAGCCTTGAACATGTCCATGTGCAACCCCTTCTGCCGGAGATCAACGATGGCACTCCCTAGGTACTTGGCACCAAACGCAAATAATGCCAAAGATACAACGTTGCTGGCAGAGTACAAAGTGCCATTGTGAAGGGTGCTGGTGAAGAGGTGAGTCAGGCAGTACACTGCTGGCACGAATGCCAGCAAACCCCTGGCCACAGCGTTGTGCTGGTTGAGCAGCTTCTTCATATACACATGGGCAGGAACTTCGCTGTCAACTTGCTGCTGCGCGGCAAACGTAGCGATCCCACCCAGAGCGAAGAGCATGCAAACGAAGAGCACGTACAGAATGGAAACGACCAGCTGAAAGGTGGAGGTGGGCGATTCCGGCAGCTGATTGCCATCATACAGGGCCATTGGATGTGGCTGAGTACATGCAAGAAAGGGCAGTACTTTCAGAGTTGTTCTCCACTTAGCTTTCCCAGTGGAAAGTCGGTAGCATGGCAGGATCACTCATTCAGGTCTTCAATGGCAGTGCCGAAAGCAGTAACGGTTGAGACTCCAGATCAGCAGCCTTCTAACCGGAATGACACATATGGGCGCATCCTTCTCACCTGTTTATGTTGTCCGTGACGAAAATTAGGACCATTACCCTGGTAATCACGACCTGCGGCAGGAGGTGGAAGATGGAAAACTGGAAAGTTCGTTATGGCAGTGTATCCGGTACCGCAGCAAAAGGGCGGTGAGCTGCTCTTGCCTTGAAAGCAACGTGATGTGACCCGCAAACACCGTGTTCAGGCACAAGTTCGTTCCGATAGCTTTGTTCCGTCCGTCCCGTAAATGCGTATACCCGACGTGTGGCGCGCACAATGACCGTTGTTAATCATTCAAGGAGCTGCGGGACAGAATAGGCGCATCTGTAACTGTATTGGCAGCTTGTACTCGGTGACTGAGGCGTTTCACAAGGCTGTTACAACTCCGAACGTAACCGACGGAGTCAGCAGACCGCTGGTTTCTGCGCCAAGTTACGTACAGTGCAGAGCCCCGTACTCTTCCAGTCTGGCCGTGCAGGTCCGTCAGTTACCTGGAAGGATGGGAGTATCTCCAGTAGTCCTGGTAATGCGCAGGGCTGACGGGTCAGCCCTAAGCTTTTACAGGCCTCACTATCGGTAACTGCATCCCGCAAACTGGCAAAGTCTGTAGTGGCTATCGAGTGTCTGGAGCTCGACGGTGATTGCAGCGCCAACGGCCTGCTCTTCACGCAGTCTTGTTGTCTGTACTGCTAATTTTTATTCAACCCTGCCCAACCAAACTGTACACTTTGCAGATCAATAGCAGTTGTTCATGGCACTGCCCCACGCACTATGCTTTCACGAAGCAAGCCAATGCACTGCTGGTATGACCAGTTATGGCAGCGGCAAGATGCATGGCCAGTGGCACCTTTGCCGCTACAGACACCTATGGCATAGTTGAGCAGCGGTGCACGGCCATGCAGCGCCCACGTCCATCACTCCAACAAAGCCCCAGTTCACGCCGACCCCCCACGGCTCTAGCACCCAGATCTGTCCAGAGACTGCCATGGAACACAAGCAGCACTTGGCAATACAGAAAGGAACTGGAAAGTGCAGCCCTCCGATATTTATCAGATGCACAGATAATTGAATCGAAGTAACAATAGGGCCCTGCCCTTGACAGTTACAGCAGATCTGTTTCACCAGACCCTCTGCACTGCATCCCCATATAACATTATACCCTACCGAGAACGCTGGTTAATTAGCTTTTTTCCCTGAGAGACAAAGGGCCTAAGATATGCTAGAATACCATCCACCCACCTGACCAGTCATGCAGCTCAATCAAAACCTGCACAATGCTTCATACAGATGCTTCACACCAGATGCCGAAGCAAGCAAAAACACAGCCATTGGATTGTCCAGACTGTCACTGTCCATTTTGCTGTGTATGAATAGAGACGCAAAACAGCCATATAACATAATCCGAGGTGTCCATCCTGTGCTTCCAACCCAATTGGTGCCCAGTGTCCACAGAATATGGGCCTCGAATTGTGCTCTCCACATAATCCGGCCAAGTAATGCTATCATCTACATTGCAGAGCAATGCCCCTGTACTGATGCATAAGCTCGAGAGCCACAACAGGCTCTCAGCTGAGACATACAGGCCCTTACAGCTCAGGCAGCATCATGCTTGGCCCATGAGGGCAGCTTGTAGAAGTAGCATGCTGCCGGCTGAACATCACAGACTGCAATCTGTCCATGGAATAGTCTGCACCAAAAGCAGATTATGGCCCACCACCATTGACCATATTCCAGCCTACCTCTTGTCTTCATTCACCATTCATCTTACATATATGAAGCATGGGCCAGCACCAGAACCCTGCTGCTAATACTTTACAAATGGAACCACTGAGAAGTTCCGTAGGATGTCCTTCAGTGGGTGGCAAGTGACGTATGTACGGTAGATACATGACAGCCCTAAAGACTGTGCGGGACTGTGCAAGGCCATGTTGATGCTTGGCAGCTTAACAGGGGTCATTAGCAGCAGGTACTCTCAGCCATATTTCAGTCATACTCATACCCAACACATGGCTGTATGGAGCACAAAAATGTGCACAGCCTTTGTCCAGTCGTCTCTTCCTAATGTAGCAAACATCGTGAACCATAGATGGATGGTCACTACCAGCCAGCATGCACAATGCTGATTGCAGTTGTCTGCTCTTGCCAGCATCCAATCTCCAATTTCACCTCTTCCTATGGCCCTTTCTGCAGACTGAATCCAAAGACCTATCCTCGCCACCAGGGACTGCATTAAAGTGATGCACTGCATCTCCCTGGCTCAATACAAGGGTCAGATATTGATGCCTGTCTCTCTAGCTCAATACAAGGGTCAAATATTGATGCCTGTCGCTCGTGCAGGAACAAGCAGGTTCATAGCTGCCCGCATGTCCTGCCTAATGTGCAACAGAATTCCCATAAGGAGGGAAGGCATACCGGTAGCCAGTGTTTCATTGCCACTGTCCCCTCCCAGGTCAAGCTCCCCTCCAGTAATGCTACCCAACAAGATGCCAACAGCCATGTACTGCATCCTGTGTTGGCTGTGAGTGAACACTGCGCGTGCTGTATGCAGCTCTGTGGTTGACTGCTCATAACTTCAGCCTTGAAACCAGCTTCGATGGACCCATGGAAGGTGATCTTGGTGACCACAGACAGCCTTGAAGCAGGACCAAAGGCTGTCCTGAACCTGAAAACCGCCAAGTAAGTCCTGCTGCTCACTTGAGGTGGGGATCCGGCTCTGCATCAGGGCCTGCTTGTAAGGACCTCTTGCACTGGAAGCCAAGGTAGGCATTGGCCTCATCGATTGGAGCTGGGAGCCATGCGCTGGTACTGAGTCTGTTGCTGCTTGGATACCTCTCGAGCCCTGATTGACGCTGCTTTCAAACCAGCCAAGCCTGCATGCGTCAAGCAGGGTGTGAGAGGCTAATTCTCCGAGCAGACTCAGTGTATCATGAAGGTAAGTTGGGAGGAATTCCATTTATGACAGAGTGCAGCTATGGTCCTTTCACTTGCTGTGGGTCACTTACATCTTAGGGCCTCATTAAACAAAGCAGGTTGTGGAGGATCCGTTTCAGAGATCTGCAGGTGTACCAGGGGAGTTGGGCGAAAGGAATGGAGAGGTGTGGCAGGGTGGTGGAGGCACTTGGCATCGCTAAACTCACCTGCTTCATGAGGACGCTTAGCCTGCCAGTGTGCGCTTCTATGTCCTTCCAGAGGGCGGTAAGGTCGCCCATATTAGACTAAAGGAGAATAAGCTACACGGGCAGCAAACAGGCCCACTCAGTTTGTGGATTCAGATTGAGCTTCTTTCTTGCAGCTACCAACAATGCAACCTCGGGGGACAGGGACTGAGTCCAATACTAAGGCAGCTAAAGAGAGTGAACTGTAATCAAGACTAGGCTGTAGGCATCAAAGTATAAGTGGCACTCGGGTAAGTCAGAAGTTACGGTCGAAGCCAAGTGAAGGGCAACTGCACAGCTAGGTGGCCACCAGGCTTCCGGTTGATTACCTATGGGCGACCACACGTACTAGATCTAACTTGATATAGCATCTGGCTTAGACGTGTCATATCCGGCCTTTTCCTGTTCAACCGTCATTTATTGGCACGGCCAGTTCACGAGTCCATTTTGTTGCCTCGGCTGATCTCAACAGCAGTTGAAGTCTTCGCGTTCTATACCCGGGCGTTGAATCCAAAACTCCCTGGGCTCGAAACTGCACTTATTCTGGAGATGAGGTCAGATTGATACTGCCTAGAAAGACAGAGGTGGCCAGAAAATGACAGGAGGACATAGGCCTAGCAGTCCCCCCGGCAGTCCCGGGAGCCGGGCTGCAGCCAGCTTTTCTCGAATCCTTACCCGGGTCTCCTCCCTCTCACACCCGCACCAGCATGCACTTGAGGTCTTCAAGGCCCGGATAGCTGAGCACCACCTCGACATCCCGGCTGCCATGCTATACAATAATGATCTAGACGCCATGTGCGCGCGTTTTCTAAGAGCACGGAAATGGAATGTCGAAGCAGCATATCAGATGCTTGTCAAGAGCCTGGAATGGAGGAAGAAAGTGGGGGTAAGTACTACTGAAGAGAGGCGATCCATATCTTCTGCTAGTAATCTGCATATCAGGTCAAGATTCAAGAATGTCAAGATTCAAGAAACTTGTACTTAAACCGTCAGAAAACATGTCTGGGCACGCTCACAAAGATCTGGCAGACATTGCAAGCATGCAGGGTCATGCACGCCACATCTGATGAACGGGATTAAAGTTTGCACCAAGTATTATCTCTTCCTTACCTTAAGCACAGCAGCGACTGCTTCAGCCTGTTAACCATTCCCTTTTGCGTGGACTCTGCAGGCCGAGGCAGCTCTCACTGAGCCCATGGACCCCCGGCTAATGCAGCTCATCAGGGAGTGCAGACCCAGCAGCTACATAGGCTTCGACGCAGAGGGCCACCCCATCTTCGTAGAGCGCCTTGGAAAGCTGGATGGGCCTCGCATCGAAAAAGAGCAAATCAGTGACGAGTCCATCCTCAAGTACCATCTGAGAGAGATGGAGTTCATGGGGGAGGTCTTCAACAAGGCTTCCAGAGAGCGTGGGCATACCGTTGACAGGGTTGTGTCTATCATGGATGCAGCTGGGCTGACCCTTTCAGCTTTGACCGGCTGGACCACAAAGGTGAGACCCCATAAAAAAAACGCAAAAAAAAAGAATTAAAAAGTTAAAAACAAAAAAAAGCTGGACCACAGCTGCCCTCAGCTGTCAGCCCTGCAGCATCGCACTAACCAGTCTTGGATACATGTGTATGTTCATGGATGATATTATGTGAATGGATGAGACCACGAGTCTGTGTTTGCAAATGGATGAGAGGAAGTCGGCTTAGCATTTGACATGACCGACTAAGCTTTAGACCCAGTTGTTTTTCATAGCAGCAGGAGGCTGTTGGCCAGAGGCCATCGTTATTGCA
Organism: Pseudopediastrum boryanum; assembly: GCA_963556185.1. NCBI lineage: Eukaryota > Viridiplantae > Chlorophyta > Chlorophyceae > Sphaeropleales > Hydrodictyaceae > Pseudopediastrum > Pseudopediastrum boryanum. Next base: position 1,707,195 of record OY744504.1, read on the forward strand.
GCTTGCTTTTATGCTTTTGCCGTATGGCAGATGTGACCGGACTAGATTCTTTGAGACCTATCATTTTCGCATGCAAGCCCTCTATTCCACATATGACAGCATTTCAGACTGCAGAAATCTGTGTTCTCCATTGGCGGCACCTCTTGCCTGTGAGGAGCATGCGATGCGAAATTCATCAAACCATTGCAAAGACCTCAGCATCAGCAGACCTGCTGCACATGCTTCTTATCAGCAACCTGCTTATGTAGAAATACATGCATGTCTGTGTGCATACATGTCAGCATTGGCGCCTACCTTAGCTGCCTGCATGCGTGTCTCGCTGTGTAGTTCTTATTGTGTCTTGCTACTCTCTCCCCACCCCCGTTTCCCCCTTTTGCAGCTCTTCCGCCTTTGAGGTCCATTGCATTGGGGCCACCTCCCGCCTTTTGAGGTTCATGCATGCAAAGCTTCAACATCACATATCTCATTGCAGGGACTTCAGCACTACATTACCTGCTGCACATGCTTTCTATCATCGGCCTGTTCAGACAGACTAGCCTGCACATGTGTGTGCATCTCAGCGTGGATTTTGGGTGCCTGCATGTGTGTCTAGCTGCCTGCTTCTCATGATGTCTTACTATCGTCTTTGCAGCTCTTCCGTCTCATCACAGCCATGGACAGCGATAACTACCCTGAGAGCTGCCATGCCATCTATATTGTGAATGGCGGCATGGTCTTCGGAGCTGTGTGGCGCATGCTGTCCCCCTTTGTTGACAAGGGCACGCGCGACAAGGTGCATGTATTGGGCCATGCTAGGACAAAGGGAGTGCTGGGGAAGGCTTGTGGGGGTATTGATAAGGTCCCAGACTTCTTAGGTGGTGGGCTGAACTATGATGCCACGAGAGTGACATGGTTAGCAGACATGGACCGTATCATGGCAGGGAAGGCTCGGGCAGCAGAAGCAAAACAAGCAGCAGCAGCAGCAGCAGCAGCAGCAGTAGCAGGCAATGGCGTGGCACCGCCAGCAGCAGCAGCAGCAGTCACAGGAGAGCCAGCAGCAGCAGTGGAGATAGCTAATGGAGAGGATGGCTCGGCACCGAAGGTGGCATTGCATGTAGCTGCTCCTGCTGCTGCTGTTGCTGCTGCTGGTGCAGTGGTGGTTGGGGCTGCAGCAGCAAAGGGGAAGCTGAGTTTGAGCGACCCAGCCGCAACGGCAGCAGTAGCAGGAGGAGAGGGAGCTGGTTCTCATCTTACAGAGAAGATAGCAACAGTACCTGTGGAGCCTGTGAGAGTTGCACATGAGGCACCACAAGCAGCAGCAACAGCAGGGGCAGGTCTACATCAGGTACCGCAGCAGCTGTCAGCTGGGTCGGGTGATGGTGGTGAGGCAGGTGGGGCTGGGCGGTTGGGGCAGCTGCCTTCGGCGGGAAAAGCTGCAGGTACAGCAGCGTTCAGAGCTGCTGTCCTGGAGCCTCCTAAGGGGCTTGCTGAGATCAAGGCGCGGAAGGACTCTGGGGGGGATTCCTTTGCAGATGCTGATGAGTTCTCCACGCCCAAGTCGCACATGTCTAGGTGAGAGGGGATGGGAGTTTGGGGACAGGCTTTTAGCTAGGTGCCATATAATCTGCGACAATGCTAGTGGCAGGGAGTAGAGATGTTGGCATTAATTGGAAATGATGTTAGGGGGAGGATGTGCAAAAGGTACTTGGGATTGAGTGCAGTATTGGGAAAAGGGGGTTGCATGGAACAAGCGGATTGCACACATGATATCCCTCTGGTGGGGCATGGGGTAATAAATGATTGCTGTGAGTTGTGAGTGCTGTGGGGGTCGTGGCGATCCATAAAATTGTCACAGGAATTGTAAGGTGGTGGGGTCTCCTAGTCCTCAGTATCGTCCCGCAGCTCGTATGGACTGAGGAAGTGAGGAATAGTCTCACCGGATTGTGGGGTTGTTCACCGTCCCTGCAGTTCCTGCAGGCTTAGTCACATGTGCTATGCATGCAGTGGTACACGGGTGGAGCAGCAGAAGGAGCAGGCGACTGTTTTGTAAGCAAGGTTGTATACAGTATCTGCCGTGTGAAGTGCTTGCGCCATTGTCTGGGCCCAACTTGTTCAACAGAATTGGGGTATTTGCCAAGGGGACCGCTTTTCCTGCACTGGCGCTTTTTCAGTGTTCTGCAAGTCAGATCAACCACCTGCTCAGAAGCCACGTGCCTAAAACCTCATGCATTCACATGTTTCATGTGCAGGGCCTCTTTCACATCTGGAGTAAGCCAATACTACGATGCGAATGATGGCCTCTCCCCCCACTGGTTGCAGCAAGGGGACCCCTTCTCAGGTTCTGGAGCAATCGACAGCCCTAGAGCAGCACCGCCGGAAATTGATAGCAGCTACAACGGCCCAAGTCTCACAGCTGATACCCTTGCTAGAGCAGCAGCAGCAGATAGAGAGGCAGCTCTGGACGGTGTTCTGCTGCACCCCAAGTCCCGGCTTGCAACAGTGGGTAAAGCTGAGGGCTTGGCAACTCAGGGAGGTGCGGGAGGGGCAGCAGTAGGACAGGCAGAGGGTGGTGCGAGCGTTCCGGTGCTGAACAAAGGCAGTGCTGAGGGCTTGGCAACTCAGGGAGGTGCGGGAGGAGGTGCAGCAGTAGCACAGGCAGATGGTGGTGCCAGTGTTCTGGTGCTGAACAGAGGCAGTGCTGGTTTGCCCCCTAGGCACAGTACTGACAGTGCAGGAGCAGCAGCGGCTCTGGCTGCGGCAGCAGCAGCAGCTGCTGCTGGTGGTGTTGGGGCAGCAGCAGCAGTGAGAGGCGGTGCAAGTGGTGCTGGTTCTGGTGCTGCCACGCCAAGAGCTGAGTCAGCAACAGGAGCTGTGGAAAGCACACGACCTAGCGGGGCTGCCACTCCCGTGAGAGGGTTCCCGGTGTCAGAGGGGGACTCGGTAGTGCCTCCGTCACCAGCTGCGACTCATGCTGCAACGATGGGGTCTGTTGTGGGGTCTGCTGCGGGGCTGTCGGACCATGGGTCGTTCTGTAGCAATGGCAAGCCGGTGGGTGGGAGGCCTGTGGTGGGGTTGGAGCCTTTGAGTGCTGTGGATGAGCCTGGGGACGGGAAGCAGCCTTTGTGTGGCTGCCGGTGTGTGATTAGCTAGTATGTGATCTGCAGTTTTTGTCCAAGGGGTTTCTGTGCATTAAGACATGACTGTACTTGTGGTGTGGTGAGCGGTAATCATGGTCGTGAGATTTTCTTTTGGTGCAAGATGAGCAACGGGGAGGGCTGGGGGCGTCGGGCAATGCGGCAGGTGAGGCCTGGCGATGGGAAGGAGCTTCTGTGTGGCTGTCGCTGCGTGATCAGCTAAGATGTAAACGAAAACAAAAGTGCCTGAGGGCGAAGCTGCTTCTAGGACAAACTAGCAAACCGAGAACAAGGAAACTTAAAGGCACTTTTCTTTTGTTTCCAGCTAAGATGAGGTTGCTGTTCAGTGATCAAGGCTCCATGGGATGTGTGCTTCACGTTAAAGAGGAGCAACTAGAAGGGCTGGGGTTGTTTGGCACTGGGGAGGGTGGGCCTTGGGATGGGAAGCAGCCTCTATGTGGCTGCCAGTGTGTTATCAGCTCATATGAGGTTGCAGTTTATGTGCATATGATCCTTGTGGTTTGGAACATGCTCGTGGCATCGATCCCATGCAGAACTCAACGGTACTTGTGGTTGGGTGAGCAGTGACCAAGGTCATGCAATGTGTGTTTTTGTGCAAGAGGAGCAATGAAAAGGGCTGGGGCCGTTTGGCAGTGCAGCGGGTGAAGGCTGGGGATTGGAAGCAGGCTACCATAAATACTGCTCAGCCATGTAGTTGCTGCGTCATTATCTGAGGCGGGATTGCAATTCAGCGATCCCAGACCTCCGTGAAATGTGGTAAAGGTTTGGGCAAAACCTTGTCCACATGTTCACTGAGGTGTGGGACGTGCTCATTGCGTCTCAGGGTTTAGGCTTTAGGGTTTAGGCCCAACCTAAACCCTAAAACCTAATCCACGGCAGGCCAGCACGGCAGCAATGAGTATGGATGCAGTGGGGTCGGCAGTACCCAAGCCGCAGGGGAACACATGGGAGCATCTGCTTTTGAGTGCAGTGAGTGAGCCTGGGGGATGGTGGGCAGCCATTTTGTTTGGGTGCAAGTACGTGATCAGCTGGGGTGCCATGCATGTCGTTGGTGGTGGTTCTGTGTGGGCATAGTGCAGACGATTATAGACCTGAACAGGAAGCAGCCTGGAGTTCACCCATGTGATTGCATTGCTTGGTGATTTACGTACACATTTTCCTTGCTCTATGAGAGTCGCCCTTGTGGTGTGTCGTGCAGTGTGATTTTAGCTGCAATGCAACTCAGCGGTGTGGTATTTGGTATTGTGTCTTCTGCAAGGAAAGATTAGAGACTAGAGACAAGGAAACATGCAAATGGTTAGGTATGGCATTGGATTGCTGTTTTGAGTCAGTGGCAAGGCAATGAGCCGCTTCACTTGACACAGTAACAGCAAGTGGCTTAGCAGGCTCATGGTGTTTTGGTGGCCACTTGATTCTCTTGTGATGCATGGGAACAGTGCAACTTGAGAGAGTGCCTAGGTTCCAATTTGACTGCGGGTGACCAGACACTGCTAAAGATGGAGGCTTATGTTTTGACGGGGGCTTTGACATGATTCTAGAGTTGGGACATGCAGCATGCAGGATGTAAAATGTGCATTTACAGATCACCACAGAGAAAGGGTGTGCATTGTCTACCACGCACATGAGGCAGCAGATGCTTTCTCCTGCAAGGACTCGGATTTGCTGGATGAGGTGCAGCTGCTTGTACGGTGTGTTTGATATATCAAACATGAATGGTGATTGAGCAGATGAGTGGAAGCAGTTTGGGGTGCAAGCTGGGTCGGTACCACAGGCCACAGGGCCTGCAGTGCTGCACTTGGCTGGCCCTCATGGGTCACTACCTGCCGACCCGACTTGCTGCGGGAGTCTGATCGCGTATATAGGAGCTGTGCCATGGCCAGTGATTGTAGCGCATCTGATGGCATACAAACTTATATTAATACGTAATATGAGCAAGTTTACATGACAAGGGGTGCTTCACATGTGGTTTCATCCAAAGCTGAGTCAGGCTGGCACTGCATATGTTACCCAATGGGGTATTATTATTATTACATTTCATGATATGCCATAGCAATAAGACTATACTAAAATAACACTATACTGAAACCGGTGTGTGAAGTGCACTGAGCAGGACGCGCATGAGACGCGCGGGTTGCTTGGGCCCCAAATGATTGTCAGCGGCTGCCCGTAGGTTCTGCCGTGTCGGAACTCACACCTGGTTACACTGGCCAATCGGCGTTCAGTACTTCACCCGCTTCAGCAAGCACTTGACAGCGATGTTTCTGTGGATGGATTATATTCCTGCCCTCGCCAGGGCGGTCATCCCTTCGCCCGTGCCTTGCGGATACATTTGCTGCATCTGATCCCGTGTCGCCGAAGTGACAACTTATGGATTTGGCACCCAGAAGCGGAAGCAGTTTTCGCCTTGTCGAACCTAGAAGAATGGCAAATAGCAGCCTGGCAGGCAAGTGTAATAGACCTTGACCATTCGCGTCACTAGCAATGCATTGCCTGTGTAAGACATTGTATCGGGAGCCTCCGTTTACCGCTTACCATACTATAAGCACTCAATGACATCGGAGCTGACGCTGTTGAACGTTTCGTATGCAGTGCTGGCATCCCTCCTGCTCCTCTTCTTGTGGCCAGCAGAAGGGCAGCAGAGATCCCCGCTTATCTTCTCCCGGATTCCAGGCAACATTAAAGGCTCGGCGCTGGGTCTTTTCGTGAAGACCTATAATGACCGCGTGGACTCCCCCGATGACTGCCAAACCTGGTGCACTGGGATGCAACGCATGGGTAAGCAGCACCTGCTGGGGTTTAGAGAAGCACTGCATCTGCACAACATTCCACGTAAACTATTCATTTGTGTTCCACAGGGAGATGAGTAATCTTGCTGAAAGGCATGGATTGCCGGTGTAAGAACGGGGTAGTGTACCTCCCCGTAGTGGACAAGACACAACACAGAACCGACAAGCTGGATAGCGCGCTTTGGAAGAGCAAATTGCGTGCATCCCAACCTCATCCTCGGATTGTTATTACATTCCGTGACATGCCATAGCAGAAAGTGCCATAGGCGCGCACCCAAGCTGTCACAAAAGGGCAGCGAGGTGGAACAGAACACGGTTGTCTTTGGCATGTGGGCATGACAACGTATGCCTAGACATGGCACTGGTTGTGCTGCAGCATGTACAAGGACTGCAAGTATACAGGAATTTGCATCTGTAAAGGAGACATGGGGGGTGGGGGTGGGGGTGAAGGTGGGGGAAAATTGTCTCTAGTTTATGTTCCACCCCCGTTGACAATGGTAGTTGGAAAATGGCGTGTAATCTGGTATCAAAACCCTTCCCCTCCTCAACCCCAACTTACCCCCCTAACCCCCCCTCCTTCCCATGCCACCTGCAGTCCCATTGTGGAAGTGCTCGTGGGTGTGGCACTGGCTGTGCTGCAAGTATATAGGAAGCCTAAACCCTAGCACCCCTTCTCTTCTAAACCCCAAAACCTCTCACCCCTCCCATCCCATGCCTCCTGCAGTCCTACTGTGATAGTGCTAATGGATGCGGCACTGGTTCTGCTGCAGCATGTAAGGACTGCAAGTATCTAGGAACCCTAAACCCTAGCACCGCCCCTCTCCTAAACCCCAAACCCTCTCCTCCCGTCCTTCTTGCAGTCCTATTGTGGTAGTGCTAGTGGATGCGGCACTGGTTGTGCTGCAGCATGTAAAGACTCCATATATATAAAAACTATAAGCCCTAGCACCGCCCCTCCCCTAAAACCCAAATCCCCTGTCCTGCCCTCCCCCCTTCATGCAGTCCTACTGTGGCAGTGCTAATGGATGTGGCACTGGTTGTGCTGCAGCATGTAAGGGAAAGAGTGATTGTGATTACACACCTTGTAAAGGAGATGCCTGGCCAGATAAGACCTGCACCCTGAAGACAGTGATAGATACGATTAAACCAGAGGTTATCACTGGGCCAGCAGGTGAGGTCTGATGGATCAGGGTGTTGCCTGAGGTTTTAGGGTTTAAAGTCTAGGTGGAGCAGGGTATAGCCTGAGGATTTTACGATTTAGGGTTTAAATGGATCAAGTATAGTGATTCTTGTCGCATCACCCTAACCCTGCTTTGACCACCTGTACCCAATCTCCCACCGAGTGAGGGGAAGTAAAATCAGATTACATATTAGAATCAATCAATTAATCAGAACGCAAGACCAGCTACACAGAAGACATGGAAGGACAGACCCTGGTTTGCTGACAAAAAGCAGCTAGCTGCAAAGGAGCCTGGGAACTTACACAGCAGACTGAAGAAGTTTGAGAGAAGGTTAGTGCTGCCGCGGGGGTAGGGGGGGGGGGTGTATCCTGAATATGTGTACTGCTGCTCTATGCATGCTCAAGCCTTGAGCTGCCTTTTTACAACATGTATTGTCAAGGACGTGGCTGCAGTGACGTGGACCAGTGGGCTGAACACTCGTGACCAAAGGCACATAATGATGGACAGCCCTGGCCCATACAAGGTGATGCCATGGTCCAGGCCCGCAGATAACTGGTACTTACAGGGGACTGTATGTCAAGAAGTGAGCATTATATCTGTTTGGGGGCTCGACATGATGATCCGATCATGATGAAGGGCTTAGGGCCAGATAGATGGATCTGCAGACAACCTATTGCGTCCGTCAATCGTTGCACTCACATAATTTGAGATGGCTACTGAGCTACAAACTGAAGGGTCGACATGCCTAACCTAGTCCCGTTCCCCCTGAGCGGTGCCCTTCGATCCATTGACGCGGATGCGGTGACCGGAAATTTTGGGCTGAGCAGAAGCAGCTCCAAGGACTCGGTGGCAGCGAACATATGTAGTATGTTCCACTAATTAACCATTCCGCCGGGGCACAGGGGCAGGGTGCGTGCCCCTGTCACTCCAAAATACGCAGCCACTCCCGTTCGGTTGGCTCAGCGAGTTGCGAGCCGACAGGACGCGTTGTGAGCCCTGCAGTGAGGCGTACTGCCAGTCCATATGAACTAGCGCGGGCATGCCACGGAACGCACACTAGCACTTCCCTCCTAATCTCCTCGTGGCAATGGAGCATTAGCTAGTCAAGCTTCAGCAGGTGTACAAATTGAGCTCCGCACTGAGTCGTTGCAATCAATCGATGTTAATTATTGCATGTTGATCGCATGTTGATTGCATGTTGATCGCATGTTGATCGCATGTTGATCGCACGTTGATCGCACGTTGATCGCACGTTGATCGCACGTTGATCGCATGTTGGTCGCATGTTGGTCGCATGTTGATCGCATGTTGATCGCATGTTGGTCGCATGTTGATCGCATGTTGATCGCATGTTGATGGCATGTTTATCCGCGCATGTTGATCGCATGTTGATCGCATGTCAATCGCATGCTGATCGCATGTTCAGTAATCAGTGATCGGTAATTACTGTCCGATTAATCAGCCTTCACCTACTACTCCAGCCTCAAATCCAGGTATACAAACAAACAAACATTTAAGGTGTGGCAACCGCAACCGTATAAGCAGCATAAGATGCCAAAAGTGCGAATACTAATGATATCCTTACCACAAGCTCTAGGATAGGGTTTAGGGTTTATCCCACTCAGTGTGTGTGCATCTCATCTGCACTGGCCAACCCTTGAGCACACGCGCAATGCCACAGTTCACCACAGGGGTTGCAAATGCACTAACACAGAACTTCCTTTTACTAACACAGATAGGACCATGCACCCTTAAACATCATTCACCAATTTGAACCAAAGTAATCAGGCCCAAGCAGGTATGAACATGCAGTAAACTGGCCCTAGACAAAGTGCAGCAGGAGTCTTAGACCTAACAAAAACCACAAGAGCCATGTAAGGACCATAACGGTAGGTGACTAAACCATCAATGTCATATCCCTTAATCCTGGGGTTCATATCTTTTTACCCTGGGGTTGTACTAAAGAAAGAGAGACTGTTCAAAACCTCACCACCAGATCTACCTCCGATGCTTCCCCTTGTTGTGCTCCCCAAATCACCTCATTTATTTGTAAGTCCAACTCTGTTTGGTCTAGCATAGCAGCACCTTCCTCTGTCAATCTCATGCATTTCCTTACCTTCTCTTTTAGGTTTAAGGTAACTAAGGTTTATAAAAAGAGAAATAAAAAAATCCAAACAAAAAGAATGCCAAAAAACAGCCAAAAAACTAGTTGCTTGGTTTTGTTCTTTGCCCCCCATTAAAGCGGGCCCTGCCAACAGCAGCAGATGATGTTTGGCATGGTGCAGGGCTAGGCTACTTCACTCCTGCCCTGGTACCTCTTCTGCATGGCACTGCAAGACAGAAGGCGGGAATTCATGTAACTAGGGTTTAGGGTTAAACCCTAAACACATGAAGAGCATCATTGGCACTGCAAGACAGAAGGCGGGATGTCATGTAAGAGCATAAGCAGCCAGCAATAGCGGCAGAGGAAAGTGCGTTCAAGACGTAGCAGCGGTCATGTGGCTCCAGCAGCAGTGGGCAGCCCCTGGCAAGGACAACTGAACAGCTATCATTGTTCTTGTTCTTGTTCTTGTTACTGTTGATTGTTATTGTCTTTATTCATGATGACAACACCAAAAAAAACAGCCGAGTTGGATCCCCATGCCAGCCCAGATGCACCTTGCAGCTACACCGTGTAATGATTCCACCTCACTTAGACAAATGAGGGAAAATTGGTTAATGGGCCCGGGCCTGTCTTGCCTTATCTAGGCTACAGGCTGCACTACGTATCCACATCGTGGAATCAGGGCACCGTAGTTCCTAACTGCCCAGGTGTGACTCACACACCTGGCCCTCACTCCAGCCTCGCTGGAGTCCAGTCATTCATGACTGGGCACGGCAGATCTGCCGCTAGGTGATTCACACCTCAGTCAGGCCCTTGTGATCTACAAGGCGCAAGACTATGCACACTAATCTAGAGCATGTCGACACCACATGCCATCGCATGAGTGACAGCCAAGCATCAGACTAGGCCCGCAAAGCATCTCATGCTTGCAGCGCACGTGCTAAGGTACTCGTATTCCTTACACTCCTCCCCACCTGAATGATAGCTTGGGGCCAAAAATGCAGAGCCAGAGCCATCCCGGCATCTAGGTCATTGCTGGTCAAACTCATGGCATCTCTGGCATCACCCAGCAGACTTGAGAGTAGAACCATTAATACCATTCACAGGTAAGGCAATACCATTGCTCTCAGTCTTTGCACCAAAGCTTTCAATCTGGGGCATCCTATGCTGGCCATTGCACCACAAGGGCTCACAGAATGTGCACATCTGCACAGCTGCACAATCGACTTAGCAAGGAGAAGCTTAGAAGCATTAGGAACATAGCGCTCGAGGTTTAGCCTCTCCTCCCCACCTGCTATCAGCCAGGCTATCAAAGGCAAGCTGCATGGGTGCAAAGCAACAGACCCTGCATTGTTGGGAATCACCCCTACATCAGGACTTTGCTTTCACAAAAGCCAACTTCCTACGAATGAGAGGGATCGAAAACACTCATACACTACAAAACCTTTTCTTTGGGAATTTCTGTGGTCATTTCAGACCGAGCTGGCTCATAGTGTCCGGCCGCACCAGGGCGTCCCCCGGGGCACCGCGTCAACACCTATGACCCTTCAAAGGCTATCTGCCTTCATAGTGTCCGGCCTCATCAGGCTTCACCTGGAGCACCACGCCAACACCTATGGTCATGTGCACTGTCACAAGTCCGGCCTCATCAAGCTCTCTTGGGGCACCTCGCCAACTTCCTGACATGCATGCACACATGCTACTTCATAGCATTCAGCACTTTCATGCAACGGCATCTAACTAATCTTGCATCATCATGCAGCTAGCATGCCTGGAGGGCTGCCTTCAGCTACCTCATGTGTGCATTCAGCAACTCTGTGGCCTGGCTGATAACAACCCAAGCACAGTTTAGGATACTCAGCACTGCAAAATGCAAGTATCTGCCTACTTCTCACCACGGGCTCACCATGGGCATTTGCAAGCTGGAGTAGGGGCTCTCTCGGCCTGATGCTATCAGCATCCTCATCACTGGAGGTCTCGTCATCCTGCATATCCTGCAGTGAATCCTCACAGATATCTGGGTCATCAGACACAAAGGCAGAGATGTATGCTACCAAGCTGTCAAAGCTTGTCCACCATCTATGGGTACCTGGGTCTACACAGAACTTAGACCTGTAGTGTGGCTTCAGCCCAAACATGAAGCGATGGATCTTATCAGCTTCATCCCACTTAGATATGAATGCATCGCAGCCTTCGAACTCGCAAAGATACTGATGCAAGCTCAGATTGTTCTGTCTGAGGCTCATGAGCTTATCACGGGCTGCCAATTCAGGGTTCCTGTGATCAAAACGCTCATTCAGGTAGTGCATGAATTCCTCAAATGTAGCAGGGGGTGGAATGCCATTCGCTGACATGTTATCTAACTTCTGAATCCACCATGCTAGGGCTGTACCACGCAGGTAGCCTTGCACTATTGATGCCTCTTGCTCTGAGGAGAAATTCATAATCCTCAAATACATCTGCACTTCATTCTTCCATTCATGGAAGCTGCCAGTACTACCATCAAAGCTACTGGGCTTGTTTACCACTCTGGTCAAGTCCAATCTTGGAATGCTGCTTTCAGCAGCATGACCTGTGCGCAACTCGTGCATGTCCTGCAAAGAATTCAGTGCATAGGAACGAGGGAACTTAGAAGCAGCAGCAATTCCTGCATTGTAAGCCCTTAGCTGCTCACGCTGAGCTCTCAGCTTAGCTGCACGCGACTGTCTGTTGCGTTTCTTTGATTCTTGTCCCTTCTTGCCACCCTTCTGTTTCTTTTTGGGTGCTGGAGCACACTGTTGCTGCTCCTGCTGCTCTTCGTCAGCTTCATTGTCCTGTTCATCCTCATCGAGATCTTCATGCTCATCCATTTCATGATCACCGTCATCAGGATTAGCCATGAAAGCAGAGGACTATCGCCGGCGCTATTCAGCAGCGCGACGCGGCCGTTGGTATCCAAGGATATGACGCAATTCAACGAAGTGCTTCTGCGTTCAGCAAAACTGCTACGGTATATCTCAAGAATCTCTGTTATACTAAAGCAGCTGAGATCGGACAGCTGTATAACC